>CAUYON010079652.1:0-20611 GCA_963573935.1 Arctocebus calabarensis
AATCATGGGGTACAGTGTGCGGGCTTCAGATACAATCTGAAATATTTTCATCCAACTGTTTGACATAACCTTCATGGGACTTATGGGATTTTTCTCGTTTATTGTGTGAAAACATTTGTGTTCTGCATTTAGTAGGTTTCAACTGTCCCTTCTAAGATGCACCCTAAGTGTGATCCCACCATTTACCCTCTCTCCACACACTCTCCCCCCCTTCCCACCCTTACCCCTTTCCCCATATTCTCGTGACCCAATTTGAGAGATTTTTTAATAATGAGCTGACAAAATCACAAAAGCTGTCTTTAATTGAAGTGTAATTAAATGCATTTGCTAGCAGGAAATTCAGTGCTGCAGAATTCAGTGTTCTGAAATAGCCCTTGTTTATTCTCCACACAAACCCCACAGATCTGCAGACATCCCAGATGACGGTGTCTCTGCTCTGCATTCGCCTCACTGCAGACCCACCCTGACAAGCAGAGGTCTGCAACACAGTAGACACAACGCAGAGGAAAAAATAAAATAAAAATGTGTAAATTAAGTTAGATTCTTAAGCTTCCAGCTGGTAATAAATGCATGTCTTCTACTTCTAGATTCCAGCACAAAACAGGTTAGTAACGGGCAGGTGGCCAGGTTAGTCCCACCACGCTCTTCTGTGAGACCCAAATAAAAGATCTTGATGCAAATATTAAATTTCCCAGACTGTACTCTTCAGACAATCAAACATTTGGCCCAATATCCTTTATGTTTTCAGAATACACACACTGTGTCTTCGCGGAAGAACCTCAAAGCTTCCTTTTTTTGTTATTAAATCATAGCTATGTACATTAGTGCAATCAAGGAGTACAATATACTTGTTTCATATACAATCTGAAATATTTTTTGTCTTTAATTTGTGATTAACATAACCTTCATGGCATTTTCTTAGTTATTGTATGAAGACATTTGTATTCTGCATTTAGTGAGTTTCTCTTGTACCCTTCTAAGATGCACCATGCGTGTGGCCCCCCAATTACCCTCCCTCCACCCCAACCTCCCCCCTCCCCTCCCTTCCCATATTCTTGTGCTATAATTGGGTTCTAGCCTTCATATGAAACCTTGAAATTAGCTTCATAGTAGGGCTGAGTACATGGAATACTTTTTCTTCCATTCTTGAGATACTTTGCTAAGAAGAATATGCTCCAGCTCCATCCATGTAAACATGAAAGAGATAAAGTTTCTGTCTTTCTTTAAGGCTGCATAATATTCCATGATATACATGTACCACAATTTATTAATCCATTCGTGGGTCGACGGGCACTTGGGCTTCTTCCATGACTTAGCAATTATGAATTGGGCTGCAATAAACTTCCTGCTACAGATGTCTTTGTTATTGTGTGATTTTTGTTCTTCTGGATATATACCAAGTAAAGGAATTATAGGATTGAATAGCAGGTCTATTTTTAGATCTCTAAGTACTCTCCAAACATCCTTCCAAAAGGAATGTGTTAGTTTGCATTCCCACCAGCAGTGTAGAAGTGTTCCCTTTTCTCCACATCCACAACAGCATCTCTGGTTTTGGGATTTTGTCATGTGGGCTAATCTTACTGGAGTTAGGTGATATCTCAAAGTAGTTTTGATTTGCATTTCTCTGATGAATAAGGATGGTGAGCATTTTTTCATGTGTCTGTAGGCCATGCGCCTGTCTTCTTTAGAGAAGTTTCTCTTCAAGTCCTTTGATCATCCTGAGATGGGATCACTTGAAGAAATTGGCTTGGGTGAATATTTTATGAGGAGGACTCCCCAGGCAATTGAAGCAGTATCAAAAATACACTGCTGGGACCTGATCAAACTAAAAAGCTTCTGCACAGCCAAAAACATAGTAAGTATAGCAAGCAGACCACCCTCAGAACGGGAGAAAATATTTGCAGGTTATGACACCAACAAAGGTTTAATAACCAGAATCCACAGAGAACTCAAAGCTCTTTCTAACCACGGTGTGTTGCTCAAAGCCCAGAGGACCTGGGTGATGGGAGATACACCTGTTACTCTCGTCACCCGTGGGTTAAAGGATGTGCTCTCTGCTCTCCCCGAGCCCACTTCCTGTCCTAGGCATCGTGAAGACAACTATTTTAAAGCTTATAAAGACATAGTATTTTTTTAGTCCAGACTTAAACAGATATTTTGAGAATAAAACTCATACACTTCTTTATGCTTTTTTTTTTTTCTACCAGCTCTGCCTGCCGATTTCTCCTAAAATCCATTGCTAAAGTCTCCAATGATTTCCAAACAGTGTGCCATGGAGGATCTTATTTGTGCCATGAGAGTTTTTAAAGACCATTAATTAAATTATTTTCAAAAGAAGTTCAAAGCACAAAAATTATATTTTTTTTGTTTTTTTTTACTCTTTTTGAAATCGACATAATTTAAGTGTGCTGCAGAAGTTTAAACTATAGGTTCCCATGTGCTATGAGATGAAAAAGGTTTGAAAGGGCAGTGCCTGTGGCTCAAAGAGTAGGGCGCCAGCCCCATATACCGCAGGTGGTGGGTTCAAACCCAACCCCGGCCAAAAACTGAAAAAAACAGTTTTGAAAACACTGGTACTATCCATATTTTTACTACCCTCCTTTTCTAGATTACCAACTTCTTTAGGTCCATAGCATAATCAATAACTCACTCTAGGCTGAACTTTCATAAAATACATTTTCATGGTGGATTTTCGTATTTCTCTGTAATGTTTACCTCACTCAATGAATAATTAATACATCGGCTCTTTATTTAACTATTTCTTGGAGCATCATTTCCTTTTTCGTACCAAGGTGCAGGCTAGTCAGGAGAGTATAAGTTATACCTGTCTAAGAGCAAATCCTCCCACCCTAGAGTCTCCTTGGTAAACACACGCCTGCCCCTCAGGCCTCATTCTTTTCCCATTATCCGAATTTGGGACACAAGGTGCTGGTGCATCTAACACCCAGAGGACTATTGACATTTAAATTAGAGGCAAGGAGAGTTTTCTAAATTTGCCTAACTTAAATCTTGGGTGTAAAAATGATATATATCGCATTGTATTTTTCCTCCTTTCCCAAAGCATACTCATGTTCAAACCTAACTCCAAACGGAGAAAGAAATGTGATTTATGGCCACAACGTCCATCCCCGTATAGAGGAGGGAAAATATTGCTCCCAACTTACCCGTTACCAACCTGCAATCACAGAATGTTTTAGGTGGGAAGCTTATTTCCGGGAAATAATAATCTACTAATTCTATAAAATCTGATTTGTAGGAGGAATTAATTTATTTAGTTATACAAAATTCCCAAACATTGAGAATTGGGAAAAAAAATGAGGATATTTCCACTTATTAAAATATGTGATATCAGAGTTATTATCCATAGATTGCTCATTTTTCTTCTGTGTTGAATGAATATGCTTTCTGAAAGAAACATATTACTACAGTCAATCTAATATAAACAATGTTACTGTAAGCAATTATGAACATATCTGGGAATTAGGGGCTGAAAGAAGGATTATTAAAATTCCTTGTCCAGAAATAATTGACATATATAAGGCTTGATTTATACGGGTGAGGCTAATTTTTTGATGTTACTGTGTAAATTATTATCATATAATTATAATATACAGCATATTATAATATGTAATTATAATATAGTTATAATATTACCTTCAATAAGATGGTACAGTCAGATGATTCCCTGTTTTCTCTGTGTCTTAAGTAGGAGTCCATCATGCATTTTAGTTTGCTTTCTGGGTAGCTAAGTAACTAAATGTGCAATGTTACGAATATCACACAGTCCAAACATTATGCATATATATCTTTATAATGCTGTAGTTACAGCATTCAGGCTCCTCAGTAATGAGGAGATAGGATAAAAAAATATAATTAAGTTTTCCCTCCTTCAGGCAAAATTTGTGTTCTCTATCACTGACCAAGACATTCTTTTCTCAGGCAAAATATTAAGGACAGACTGAGAATGGTCAACACCTTTGATGTTAAGGTATGAAGTCAACTATTTGGTATAAGAATTATAATGTTACTTGCACCACCATGACCTGCTGTGTATAATGACCATAGTGTCTATGAAATTTGTATATGTCAAATATCTTATCAGTAGAGTATAAATGTCTAAACACAACAATTGAATAAGGGAGGTGAATGAAATGTTGACCAGTTTGATGTGAACATTCTAGATTGTATATAGAGTCAGTACATTGTACCCCATAAAGGCAGTAATGCACACAGTTATGATTTAATAATAAAAAAAGAATAAAAATTCCTCAGCCATGCAACACGGCAGGCAGCTTAGCCTCTTGGTGTAGAAGAGGCAGCTATCACGCCATCTTCCTCATCGTAGTGTAGCTAGCATTTTTTTCTTTGTTTGTTTTTATTTTCATTCAAATATTACTGAGTACCTATTAGGTAGATAAAAATGGAAGATTATGAAATAGTGTATCTGTATTTCCCATATGATTGATAAAAAATATGAAAATAAAGTATAAATAATTTAAAAAGAGTCAGGAGACAGCTCAGAAAACACTAACAGATGCTTCCAGGCGATCTGTAATTGTCAAGGACAGAAACGGCCCTACACAGCTCTCTACCTTCTTCTGGAGGTGAGTCGCTATCTCCCTTTCATAGACACGCCTGTTCCCTGCTTCACTGTGCTTCACTTTGCTGCCCTCCACTGGAACATGCAGCTGGGCTGCAAAAAATAATTTTTAACAGTCTCTTTTGAAAGTAGAAAAATTAATCTTCAGTAAAGTGGTGGAGGACATAGGCTTCCAGAATGTGTTCACCTCACGGTTATGAGTGTTGAAATGGTAATGATGGAATTCATGGTTCAAACCAAGACAGCGTTAAATGGATTATCAGTAAATATGGCAGAAGAGAGGGATACAAATAATCATACTGTGAAGGAGTTTCAGTTTTTCTGTTCTGGACAAAAAGAAACCTAATATGACTATTACTGACTTTTAAAGAAAATAAATATTATTAAATCCTATAAGTTTGATCAATTTCAAGGGTTGTTGACATATACTATATGTTATTTTCTTTTTTTTAATTTTTATTTTTTATTAAATCATAGCTGTGTACATTAGTGCAGTGGTGTTTACAACTAATTGATCACAATCAGTTATATGTTATTTTCTATTACATTGATAGGAATTAGAAATTTTAATCACAGCTGTGAGTGACCTTGCTAGTTTTCTTACACACTTGATCAATTCACTTATATGAAATGTTTTTTTTAAGAATTATAAAGTAAGCAATTTGCCATTTTTCAAAATAATTTGATTCATTTGTTTGCATTATTCTTTTCCATTAATATAGGATGGAAAAAAAGCACTGGGTGATTGATAGCAATGCTACCAGTAATGACTAAAATTATATGTCTTATTGAGTGCTTAATAAGCATTCAGGACTGCTCCAAGACCTTTACCTTTATTAAATAATTTAATTCAGCCAGGTGCCTGTGGCTCAGTGAGTAGGGCACAGGCCACATATACTGAGGGTGGCGGGTTCGAACTCGGCCCCAGCCAAACTGCAACAAAAACTAGTCAGGCATTGTGGTGGGAACCTATAATCCCAGCTACTTGGGAGCCCAAGGCAAGAGAATCTCCCAACCCCAAGAGCTGGAGATTGCTGTGAGCTGTGATGCCACAGGGCACTCTACCGAGGGTGTCACAGTAAGAGTCTGTCTCTAAAAAAAAAATTAAATTAAATAAATAATAATGTCACATGACATTGCTATGGCTGAAGATATACTTGATTTCCATTTTACAGATGGGAAAACTGTGATTTAAAGCAGTGAATTCATTTATCAAGGTCAGGTAGCTAGCAAGCTAAAGACAGAATTTGGGTACAAATGGACTATCCAAACCTTGTTCTTAGCCTCTAGGCTGTACTCTGTGGAGGGCGAGAGTGAGACAGAGCAAAAGGTGAAGCTAATTCACGCTGTTGGTGCCCCTGTTGCTGCTGAGCAGGTGTCACGTTAAGATCAGCGCAGATGATGGGAACTTGACCTCCGTGACCTCCTGAAGCAGGTGGTGCAGAGTCTCTTAGGAGAAGAGAAAACTGAGATGCTGAAGCACAAATATCTTCCTGAAGTCACACAGCTGTTAAATAACATGATTTTTTTTTAATCTTATAAACTAGGTATCGATGCTAAATTCCATTTAAATACTTGAACTGTAACCTGGGCCATTAACCTAAGTTATGAAGTTAAGGTAGTTGTTTTCTATTTCTTTCTTTTTTTTTTTTCATTTTTAGTGACAAAGGCCAAAGAAAACAGTGCCTCAAAGACAAAAGCAACTAAGTAAATTTAAGGCTCTACTCTTTTTTTTTTTTTCTTTTTGTAGAGACAGTCTCACTTTATCCCCCTCGGTAGAGTGCCGTGGTGTCACAGCTCACAGCAACCTCCAACTCCTGGGCTTAGGCAATTCTCTTGCCTCAGCCTCCCGAGTAGCTGGGACTACAGGCGCCCGCCACAATGCCAGGGTAGTTATTTATTTTTTGCAGTTCTGTTCAGGCTGGGTTTGAATCCACCACCTTCGGTAAATGGGGCTGGCGCCCAAGGCTCTACTTTTTTACAATTACAAAACAGTATCTGATTTTTATTTCTGTTTTGAAATGAAGTATATTTAATTACAGCCATCAAGCGCTATAGGTTGGTTGCTATTTCTGCTGTTTATGTCCTTCTGACCATGTCAAGAGTTAAAAGAACTCTGCTTAAAAATAGCTCTTGCGATAAAGGTAGTTAGCTTATCAACAATTTTAGAGTGACAGATTTTTTAAATGTTCCCATCTGCGAAACAAGGGTAGCACATCATCTGTATTAATGTCTCGGGATTCTATGTTAGAGTTTTGATTGACTCCAGGTCACGTTATAACGGGTTTATTGAATGAAGTTTATGAGTAGCAGAGAATGAATTTGGTTTCAATGGCACATAGACTCATATCGACAAATAAAGGACTCAGTTAGACAGCCAGTGATTCATTGTTTTGCTAAAAGCAATTATTTTGTTTTTATTTTTTACATATACATGTGTTTATTAGGGTTCCACTTTTTGCCTTTACAGAATTAAAAAGGCTTAAAATTTAATAACAATAACAATGTTTACGATAAGGACTAGAATAAAAGCAATTATTAATTAAATTAGATTTTGATTATTTTCAAATTCCAATAATCAGTAATTACAAAGTCAGAAACACCCAAATGCAAAGTAATATTAAGTGTTTATTTGAAAAACAGTAAATATGTTTAATGGAAGATTTAAAAGGCAACAATCCCCCCCCAAAAGGTAATAATTAATTATACTAAGACCGAATTACAGCATGCCTTACGAGTAAGACCAATTCCCAAATCTATTATCTGTTACCTCGATGCAGTAAGCAGTTTAAAATAAATGTATCTAAGTTTGAGTTATAGACATAATACCCAAGTTTGAGTACAGCATCATTACTGAGATACAAACATCTCTTTCAAGAAGATCTCAACTACAACTTTAACTTCAGGAATGAAAACAGTGTGCCCTAAATGTGTGTCCCCTCACATTAATCTGAAATATAGATATATGCATAAAATATTTTAAAAAATAATAAAAATTGTGAAAGAAAAAAAAGCAAAGATTATATCTAACAAAAGCATTATTTCAAATCATGTGAATGTATAATTAAATACAGGAATTTTATTATTAGAACAACATAAACCTTAATCAATACTTCTGTAAAACAAAATAAAGGTGCATTTTATTTCTTTATCATTTTTTTTCCTGTTCCTCTTCACCATCCACCGTGAGTGGAAGCAGCCAGGGCCCTCACCAGAATGGTGCATTTTATTTAATTTTTTGGCTTGAAAAAGCTTTATTTCTGCTTGTACATGTAATTTTAGCAAATATTTTAAAAAGCAATATTAAAAATATTACTGGGGTGGTGCATTTTATTAACTGCGCAAATATCAGTATTTGTCATAATAAATTAAACCCACAATATCTGTCAAATGTAAGAAAAACTGAACATGTCTGTAATATGGCATATGCATCTGTACATCTAAAATGCACACATAAGATTATGTTTTAATTTTCTAACATACGAAGTATATATTTTGTATTTCCTTAGTAAAATATCCAGGCATATGAATATTGATTGGAGCATAGTAAACATGACACTATTTTCAGGACCTTGAAGACCGCACTTTTGAAGCACATAACTTTCACAAAAAAAAGTGAGTTGGTAATTCTTATGACAAATAATTAAACAAATTCAAAATCGGTGTTTAAATGACTAGATTGTATCATGGATTATTAAATATTGCTATTAGCAGTTCCTGTGGCTTTTGCTACAAATACTATTTAAACTCTCTGAGAATTTGGATACTCCGTGAAGTGAATGACAATAAAATTCTGGAGACATTTTTCATGCAGGCAAGAAGTTCAGCTTGAACATTTTACTTCTACACAATAATTTGTGAATACTAGGAAAATCAGAACTTAATTATTAGCTACCATTTCGTTAATTTAAAGTGAAAACTGCGGGGAATGTCTTCTGCTGGAGGAGTGTGCAAAGTATCTGATCTGTTCACTGTAAGGTTAAAAGTGAGAAGAGCCTCCTCGTACAGTCCTGGCACGTTTAACAAAGTGATCACTAATCTTCCATGCAGATTAGCAACATTGAATAAGTCAATAAATGTGACTCACCTTGTCCACGATGCAGATCTGTCTTCTTGTGTGTGCATCTAGGACTTCAATCTCAAAGTGGGCAGCTTTCGAGCGTTTGACGGCTGCAGCTGGGCGCAGAGGGCCCACGGAGAGGACAAATCGCGACAAAGAGTGAAAATTTCTCATTTCATTCTTCAACAGGGGCTGTGGGCCTCCCCGGAGACATAATTCTCTCTTGCGCTCTGAAGCCAGGGGCTTCTGCCTTCTGAACATTGTGTGAGTTCCCAGGAGAATCTGTCACGCCAACGGGACCCACTGACAAGTGTGTCCCCTTGGCACCAGTTAAATACTGTCCACCGACCCCCGAAAGGTCAAATGACATGCCATTCCAAGAGTTCAGTTTTATTTAGCAGGCTTGAAAACTATGCCTGATCTTCTTTCTATATATAACACACTATCGTGAAGAGCTGTGATGTGGAGTATTATTTTCCCAGCATTTGAATTATTTCTTGCTTTCTTCCTTTATCTCTGCTTCTTAATATGACTCCTCTTATCTCAAATTCCAAAGCAAGAATAGATGGAGCGTTTTTATTATCTCTGAATTCTTGGATGCACCCGTCTCCACACACACACACACACACACACACACACACACACAGGCTTGCTATTACGTACACATGCACATTTAGATGTATTTAACGCTAGCATACGGGTATTTTTAAAGTTAAATTAATTGTTAAAAAATCTGCCATGTTACTAAATACTATTTTTTTAATTCAAGATTAATATAAGGTAAAATGATTAGGTTACAGAGCATGATGTAAGGTTTTACAGCACATCCGCCTCCGTGAAGGGTCGACTACAACTTGAACTTTACCCTATAACCGCAAACAATGTTTACCACTTTTAAAGGCCACCTGAGGGGAAGACACCTGTATGTCCAACTGAGCATTCTCAGATGAGGAATTTATTCACCTCAGTGCTCATTATAACTCTCAAGAAACTTAAGACAACTATTACACACTACAAAATAATGAACGTTCACTCCTATAGGGAATAAAAAATCACACGCTATGAGATCAGGGTATACAGACAGCAGTTTTATAACTTAGGGAAGAAGAACTTTGTCTTAAAATTTAGACGCATTCATTGTGCTACTCACTTTTCACCAATCTCCCACATTATAGTAATGATTCTATAGGGATACTTTGTTCAAATGTTAATATACAGACTTTCCTCTCTAAAATTACCGTCTTTTGTCAGTAGTTCACATCTTCCTTATTGATGCTTCCTGGGTTAAAAACAAACTAAATGATCTACTCATGCTGTTACCCACATAAAGAATAAGATTGAATAGAATATTGACATAAAAAAATATTGAATAGGTATAGGACAGAAAATAAATATACTACCCGTTACAACAGAGAAAACACAGTGACAGGAAATGTTTCCCCAACACTAAAAACTGATTACCTGTATTTTGTACAGTGACATATTTTTAGAGGAAAAACTAATAACAGTGCCTGCTTCAGAAGACTGAGATTCAGTTTTCACTTTAAAATTGCTTTCCCTTGCATATTCTGCTTATCCTGTTTGATGATACATTATGTCATTGTATTATGTGATGAATCTTTAGGTCAGTAAAACAACAGATTCATCACAGAAGCGCGCCACGCAGAATCACACATCAGTTCTACGCTGCTTTTCATTCTGACTTCATGAAGTCTGGCTAGTTTTCCAGATACTCTTCCTATTACTAGAACAGTTAATGGCCATTTCTATTGCTTATTCTAAATTCTGTGTCTGAAGAGATTTCAGAAGAGACTCTTCAAAGTCATTAGAGATTATTCTCGTGGTTCAGACTTAACAAAAACTAAACTTGTCCCCCAACAGTGTTGCTTGATCATTGTATCATGGTTATGAATTGTATTTTACTTAATGCATGTTTGAGGAACTGGAATAATAATACGTTTTTCTCATTTTCTATTTAATAATCACATATACTTTAATTTAACTGAAGACTCGGTGTCAGTGTGAAACAAATAAGTTGACATTTATCAGAAGTTCTTTGTTGCTGTTATCAGTCACACTGTTACACTGCCTTTGGCAGGTCACGCTGTACTTTCATGCACCGTCGTCAAGAAAATGTCCCAGTGCCTGTGTTATTTCGGTTATGTCACCATTTTAGCAAATGCCTCAGTCATGTGCTATGACATAATGCTTGCATACAAGGATAGTTAATCAACAGTTACACTCTTGATTCAAATTACGCTAATGATTTCAAAATATATTTTATAAAGTATATAGGTCATACGCATGTTGCTGAGATAGACGATATGCTAGAAAACAAGAGCAAATAAACTGTTATATTTTTTGGAATACTATGTATTTCATGTTCTTTCCAACAATCTTAGTTGCTTCTGAAAATAATCATGTGTAATTGGTTTTGATTTCCATTAATTAGAAATTGACACAGCAGCACAAGTTGGTTGATGACATTGAGCTTGACCTCAGGTCTTCTGAGGACAATTCACTAACAACATGACAAAAAGTACTAGGTATCAAGAAAGGATTGTCCAATTTCCTTCAGGAATGAGTTTGAAATTTGATATCTGTATCGTTTCACTTTACTACCCGTATTTCACACATTGACAGGTCTTGCTTTTGTTTCTTTTATTATGAAGGTGCATCCCTATTCTTTGAAACATGTGTTCAGCTTGTGATTATCTTGCAAATTATTTTCTGTAGAGCAATTTGTGTGAATCCATGGGTGAGTCAAAAATTCGTGTAATTGTTGAACATGGGTTTCAATACGGAATCAATGCCGTCCCGACAGCTACAAATATCAATAAATCAATGAAGGGTTTGGGAGGGAGGTGGCCAATAAACACATAGCATGTTGATGGTTTGAGAAATGCCACTCTGATGATTGTAATTTTGAAAATGAGCCACGTGGGTGACCTGAGGCCAAGGTGGATAATGATGAGCTGAAAGCTGTAGGGGAAGTGAGTCCCCAGCAAGTTTTGTTGTTACTATTCCAACAATATTAGACTATTTGAAACAAATTGGCAAGGTAAAGAAGCTGAATAGATAAGTTCCACGGGAATTAAATGAATTTCGGAGGACAAAAAGTCTTCAAGCTTGCTTTTCTTTGCTGTCATGACATGAAGGTGAATAATTTCTGTATCATGTGGTGTGAAGTGATGAGAAATGGATTATTTTTGACAATTGTAAGCTGTTGGCACAATGGTTGGATAAAGATGAAATGCCAAAACACAGTCCAAAACTACATTCATTAAAAAAACTAACGATGTCTGGTTGGTGGTGTAGTGCTGGTATAACCTACTACAGCATAGACCAGCTAAAGGCAGCAGATGGTCAACTAATGACATCTGGTCAGCTAATGACAGCAGACGCCAACTGCAACCAAGAGGTAAGGGTGCTTGTGATTGACCAGCTGAGGCTGACCACTAAGGAAAGGCCTCTTCCCTCCTAAGACAACACATCACATAAAACATGCTGCTCAGATTATAGAAGACGAACTTGGAAACACTCTGTCATCCACCATATTCACCAGACTTTGCACCAACGGATTCCACTTCTTCCAGGCTTTGGGCCACTCCTTGAACAATAAGAACAATATCCAATTCTCAACAAGCGATGGAAACACCTTTCACGATTTCATTGTCACTTGGTCTCCAGGCATAAACCAGCTGCCATTATGATGCAAAACTGTGACCATAATTAAAGGCACGCTTTGATCAACTGCACTGCTTCTTGTTTGAGATACAGTAAACTAAAGCTTTGATTTGAAATTGGATATTTCCTATTCAATGCTCTAATATTTCAACTTAGTAAATATGCCAAACGCTAGAAGATAGGGATGTAACTAAAAATGTTTGTAGGCAAAATAAAGAAGTTTTTCTCATGCTGTCCATGTTGATGTGTCCAGGAGCTGAAGCCTTGACACTTAGTGAGAAAAGGGGTGAGACAGAGAGGGTCCCAGCTCTGATACACAGCCAGATGTCCTGTGGAGTAACCGAGGCAGAACTCTGTTATTCTGGCAGGGAGGATGCCAGCACGTTCACGGGGGGTTCCACCTTCATGGGCTTCTCTCAGGACCCACATCTAATACTGGGGATCAAAATTCCAGCTTGCGACTGGAGGGCCAAGTCTCCAAACTCTGCTTAAAAGACTAAATACTGTGTGTTCCCAGCGATGGTGTAGGCTGAGCCCTGGGTGTATAGGGGATCACGCAGAGTCTCTTTCAGACCCTACACACTTGGAATGGGGAGGTTGGGAGGGGGATGTGGAGTGAAAAATTACCTACTGAACACTACTCAGGTGACAAGTAATTTAAAAGCCTAGACTTCTGAACTATGCGATTCAACTGCGTAACAGAAAACCACTTTTACCTTCTAAATCTACTTCTATAAAAAATAAACAGATAAAAACTACCTCTCCAGGCTCGGCGCCTGTAGCTCAGCGGGCTAAGGCGCCAGCCACTTACACCAGAGCTGGTGGGTTCGAATCCAACCCGGGCCCGCCAAACAACAATGACGGCTGCAACCAAAAAGTGGCTGGGTGTTGTGGCCGGCGCCTGTAGTCCCAGCTACTTGGGAGGTGGAGGCAAGAGACTCGCTTGAGCCCAGGAATTAGAGGTTGCTGTGAGCTGTGATGCCACAGTGCTCTATCCAGGTGACAGCTTGAGGCTCTGTCTCAAAACAAAAAAAAAAAAAAAAAAAAAAAACTACCTCTCCAGCCTTTAATGATCTTTCTGATTCTCCGTAAGACAATTCCACTTTTTGCTTACTTCAGCCAGAGTTGAATTCTGTTGCTTGTAAAGCAGAAACTCTGAGGCTGACGGCCACGCTCCATTAGGCTCAGAGTGATGACTGAACACGGTCGCAGCTTAGCGCTTTAGAGGCAGGAACACGTCTATTCATTAGAATCCATCTTGATGAGAGCATTGCGTACATATGGAAGAAATAGTTTGTTCAGCCGCTTGAACGAAGGATAAGCTATTTACTAAATAATTAATTATAAGACAAGAGAAAATTGGGTTGCTTCTGACAAAATATGAAACAGAGCAAGAGAACTCAGCTAATCAGAAGTCACAGGGCTATGAGCTGTACAATGTGATGTTTTCATATCAAAAGCAACACAAAGCAAGAGAGGAATTAAAATATTGATATTGCTGTCCAAATTGGAAAATGGGGAAAGAAGATGCATCTTTCAATATGATCACTCAGAGGTACAGTAATAAGTAACTGATTGTTACTTACACGGGTAAACTAAAGCAACTAAGAAACCTTCAAATATTTGTTCATAGACTACTTTTTAAGACTTTGGTCATTATCACTTATTTTTCGGCTATCACAAAAATAACCAAGGCGCATCAGAATGAAGTCTTTTCTTTTCGGAGGCCATGTTATGTAGATTATGTTGGTCAATGCCACATCTTTTCGGTTACAATTTAATTATTGGTAATTTCTTATTTTGAGAAATAGCACATGTGTATGAGACATTTGAGTAGAACTGGGTGTAGACACTATGGTTTCCAAGGATCAGAGTAGAATATGTCATTGTTTCCAGAGACTATTTCTTTCTAGTATGAGTAAGTACAATTTCAATTGTAAGTGACTGAAAAGAACAATTATAACTAAGAATTTTTTTAAAAAAACAGATGAGGTAGGAGTAATTTATAGTTTGGATACTAAACTATTTTATAAAATGTAAATAGGGAGCTGAGGAAAAGTTTATTTCTAGCTGCGACTCTGACAACCTGAATTAGAGCTAAGGAGTGCTTTAAAATTTTCTCATTGTGCCCAGGTTTGGTGGCTCACTCCTATAATCCAAGCACTCGGAGGCCCAAGAGAGAGAATGCCTTGAACTCAGGAGTTGGACCCCAGACTGAGCTTGATCTGTCTCTACTAGAATTAGAAAATTTAGCTGGTGGTTATGGTGGGTGCCTGTGTCCCAGCTGCTTGGAGGTCCCTCAGCAGCGGGAGGCTGCAGTGATCCAGGGTGATGCCACAGCCCTCTAGCCTGGGCAACACAGTGCGATTCTGTCTTAAAAAATAAAAATGTAGATACCCAGAAGAGATCAAACTTTCACTCTTTGCAGACGATATGACTGCCTAAAAGGATTTTTGAAAAATAAAATTTGTGGTCCAAGTATAAAGTAAATTCTATTACTCATTTAAAATGTCAAATTGTTTTTTGTGATTGCAAAGTCTGGGGAGTGAGGTCTCAAACCATCTGAAGACTTTGGATTTCATTGTCCTATGCACTTCTTTAGTCTCTGCTACCAATTTCCCTCAATAAAGTGTTTTGACACCCCTACCAACCTAAATCAAATTGTATTTTCTTTTCACCACTTTTCACTCCAAGTTTCTGTTTCTTGTCTTTTTCTTTTTCATTTTCTTGAAGCCCCCAAAGTCTTCAACCTTTTCTTTCATTGTTTTCTATGCTCTTTTCAAATACTCCTCTTTGTTGTAAAGCCTTAACTGCATTTTATTGTGCTCTTCTGTGTGTCTGCTCTCTCTTTTGTCTTAATCTGAATGTTAAATTTAGATATTGGTCACAAGATCAGTTGTTTTTTTTTTTTTTTTTACTGAATCATAGCTGTGTACATTAGTTCAATCATGGGGTACAGTGTGCGGGCTTCACATGCAAATATTTCTAAGTAAGTAGCTGATAGACTTCAAAGTTTCCCTATGGCAATATTTTTTCTCATGATGTTCCAAAAGTGGAACTGAAAGAAGCGAAAATAAGAATCTCTCCATAGTAATACTATGCAGAAATCCATAAAATGATCACATATCTCTCTGAAATGTACCATCATTTAGTGAGGAAAAATTTGCTTCTTAAAGAGTACAAGTCTCTCCTAAAAGTTAAGAAATACTTAGGCTTTCTCTAAGCTGTAAATGACTAGTAAATGTATATAGCTGGACTAAGGTCTTGACATAAAAATCCATGTTGTACACTGCAAAATACTAAATCAACCAAAAGTCAACCTCTACACATAAAAGTTACCAAATTATTGAGAAAATCAGCTCATTTGTTTTCTAGAATGCAGCAAACAATAGTTGATTTCTGCTTATGTGTATTTATAAAAATATAAAACATTCCTTGAACTATGAAAATTTCAAAAATATCAATGGCTTTTGGCACACTTTCTTGCCAAACCCAAACTCCTACATCATACTGTGTGTAGGCCAATGTTTTTGCAACAGTATCCAAGCCATGCACTGTCAATGATGCCCTTCTGGTACTTAACTCCACTGTTTTCCCTACTGCTTTTCTCCATATTTAGACCATGTAAATGCTTTATTTCCCCATTTTCTTGTTTTTTCAGAAGCTCCAAATTCAAGTAACTACACATCAAAGCAAAATCTTGCCCACACTTCCACATACAAAGTAATCTTAGACTTTCACAAATTGCTTAGTTACCTCAAGTAAATGACTGTTCACTTTGTTTTCTTGCCTCTCTCAACATCATGCCTATTATATGGTCACTAGATAAAAGACTGATATTGGTGATAACACTTATGAGTAAAAACATACATTCTGAAGTGATACTGTGCAAAATAATAACTACCATCAAATCCAAGCCCTTGAAAGTATCCATAAATCCCTTTCAGAATTTCCAGCTACCACGTCATCCTTCTCTAATCAAACCATTTTTTTTTAAGCATCAGTATTCTAGGTAACTAAATAACTTTTAAATGTTCATATTCAAACTTAATTTCTCTAAATAAAATAGCATTGTTAAAATTATCAAATATTTCAGGCAAGTAAACTTCAGAAAACAATATAATGAACACATGTATACTCAAGACCCAGTCTAAGACATAACAGATTAAAAGAGAGCCCTTGACATACTCTTCTCCAATGTTATCACTTCCCCGTTGCCAAGAGATAACCAGCACTAATTATTTTTAAAACACTTTCCATTGCAAAGGTAAACATTTTAGACACATGATAGGTTAACACCTTGCCTTGAAACCCTCTATGTTTATAACACTGTTCCTGTGGAAAAATGCTCTGAGTTCTAAACAGATTTAAAAATATTTCTGAAACACAATTCATTTGTAAATTAGATACTGCTTGTACTTTTAGAACCCTGAAGATTTAGAGCAAAATATCTTCCACTTACAAACTGAGGTGGGCAACAGGAGAAAATGATTAATTCTGTGAAACTTGATTTGAAAATTAGAGGGTTGGATTAGATGCCCTCTAAGGTCTATTCTAACTCTAAAATTCTATGATTTTTATGAAATGAAAAGGCTATTGTTATTAACTTAATTTTTAAAAACTTGAGATTATAATTTATTTCTTCAATAAATCTAGCATCCAAATTTATTTATAACACCATTCTTTTAAAGACAGACACAGTAATAAACCATATATTAAAGGCAACAGACATGACTAATATGCACAGATATCAAATAAATCTAGTATACTGAAAATGATACTCTGCCAGTCCATTTTAAAAGGCAGATAAGTTAAAATGTTTACATTATAGAGTTGTGTTTATTTAACATAAAAAACAAGAAACTTTGAAAGAACCTATTAAAGAATCCATGAACTCCAAGCATATTTATGATCTCATTTAAATCAACATTATTCATCTACTAATCATTAAACATATTAATCCTCAATAAGCAGTTGCATGGGCACAATGCTTATGCTCTGTGTAGAAATTTGATATTTATAAAATAAATATTGACACTAAAACCATCGATCTAGCAGACAGTATTACCTCCATGTACATGAGACCAAGGCTCAAGTGAGAGGCTGATAAAACTGGAAACGTATTCATGTTACAAGTGCATTCTTCATTTAAGGTAAAATTTCAGCCTTTACCAAAAATAATCTATTAATAAATTTATTTAGTGGTTACTAATGATTGCATTCTTTTTTATAATAGTTAGCATTCATAACTCAAGTTATGCTCAGTGTTTATGACACTTGAAGAATTACCTAGTAATAAAAAGAGATTAGGGTCTGCACCTGTAGCTCATCAGCAAGGGTGCCAGCCACATACACCAGAGCTAGCAGGTTCAAACCCAGCCGGGGCCTGCCAAACAACGACAACTACAACCAAAAAATAGTCAGGCATTGTGGTGGGCACCTGCAGTCCCAGTTACTTGGGAGGCTGAGACAAGAGAATTGCTTAAGCCCAAGAGTTGGAGGTTGCTGTGAGCTGTGATGCTACAGTAATCTACTGGGCAACATAGTGAAACTGTCTCAAAAAATATAAATAAATAAATAAATAAATAAATAGAGATTAAACAACAATTTATAAATTATCAACTCATCAGAAATTCTGGACTCAATTATATATTCTGCATTCCAGAAGCTTCAGAAACAAAACTAAATTTACGACTATCCATCCATGATGCAGTATCAGGCATTTGTGAATACTGATCACTAATCATCTATAATCAAAACCTAAAGTATTTAAAATTAAGCTCCCAATACATTCTTAACGAGAAACTCTTGTGATTTCTAAACTACAAACAGCCTGTCATAAAACTTGGTTTTCTTCCCACCTGCCTAGAAAACAGGAGTGTAGAGGGAGGAGAAACAAGAAAGGAAATGGAGGGCTGTTTTCCTAGATTTTGTGGTTAAGTTCTCAGCTGAAATTTGAGGGATACAAGATTTTCTTTACTGTATTAAGTACTCAATAAATGTTTGAATGAATGGATAAACGGCAGCATAGCATAAGGATTTTGAATAGCCCATTTCACCCAGAGTCTTCATTCATTAGACCACAAAATCATCAGGTTGAATTCTGTCATTATAAAATTTTATGACTCTAGTAGAGCAAAGGTTGGCAACTTTTCTTTTTTCTTTTAAGGATCAGATGGTCAATATTTTTATATCTCTTAGAAGAACACTTATTAACAAAGGTAAGGTTAATTTTAAGCAATATAATATACAAGAATAGCAATTCCCCACACTCTCTATCCCAAGTATCCTGCATTATTTCTGCTAATAGTACTTCTCACATATATATATATATATATTTTTTTTTTTTTTTAAACAGAGTCTTGCCCTGTTCCAGGTTAGAGTGCCATGGTGTCAGCTTAGCTCACAACAACCTCAAACTCCAGGGTTCAGGCAATCCTTCTGCCTCAGCCTCCTGAGTAGCTGGAACTACAGGTGCTGCCCCAATGCCTGGTTAATTTTTTTTTCTATTTTTAGTCGAGACAGGGTCTTGCTCTTGTCCAGACTGGTCTCGGACTTCTGAGCTCAAGTGATCCTCCTTCCTCAGCCTCCTAGAGTGCTAGTATTATAGGCATGAAACACAAAATATTTCATATTTATAGTCATGCACTGCATAAACAATGTTTCTCTCAACGATGGACTACACACAGATAAGCCGGCATTTCTTTTCTTTTTTTTTTTCCTTTCTTTTTGAGACAGTCTCAAACTGTCCCCCTGGGTAGAGTGCCATGGCGTCACAGCTCACAGCAACCTCAAATTCTTGGGCTTAAATGATTCTTTTGCCTCAGCCTCCCAAGTAGCTGGGACTACAAGTGCCTGCCACAACATGTGGCTATTTCTTGTTGTTAACATTGTCATTCTTGTTTTAGCTGGCCAGGGTCAGGTTTGAACCTGCCACCCTCAGTGTATGTGGCTGGTGTCCTGACAAATGAGCTATAGGCACCGCCGATAACATGGCATTTCAATAAGATTATGCCATATTTTAACTGCACCTTTTCTATGTTCAGAAATGTTTAGATACAGACAGTTACCACTGTATTACAATTGCCTACAATATTCAGTCCAATAACATGCTGTACAGGTTTGTAGCTTAGAAGCAATAGGCTATATAGTATATATAGCCTACCTATGTAGCTATACCATGTAGGTTTGTCAAAGCATACTCTATGGTGTCCTACAATGAAAAATCCACCTAACTACACATTTCTCAGAACCTATCTCCATTGTTAAGTGCCAAATGACTTTATTTGTTTTTTATTGTATAAATTAAGGTAGAAAACAAGTTTTGGTATATATACACATAGTGAAATGATTACATCCTGCAAACAAATGAACATATCCACTTACTCACAGTTTTTTTGTTTGTTTGTTTTATGATAGTATCTGAAATCTCCTTAGTAAATTTCTAGCACACAATACAGTTTTATTAACTACAGTCATCATATTGTACATTAGATTTCTAGATATATTCATCCTGCATAACTGAAACTTTGTACCTTTGGACCAAGATTTCCCCATTTGCCTCACATTTCCACCCAAGGTAACTGTTGTTCTACTCTGCTTCTATGTATTCTACTTCTTTAGATTCCACACGAGTGATATCTTGCTGTACTGGTCTATGTCTGACTTACTTCACTTAGCATAATGTCCTTTAGGTTCATTTGTGGTGTCATAAAAGGCAGGAATTCTTTCTACTTTAAGGCTGAATAATATTCTACTGTTTATATACATATTACCACCATTTCTTTATCCATTCACACATCTACAGATATTTCAGTTATTTACTATCTTGGCTACTGTGAATAATGCTGCAGTGAACATGGGATTGTAGGTATCTTTTTGACAGGCTGATTTCATTTCCTTTGCGTATATAACCAGTAGGAGGATTACTGGATCATACGGTAGTTTTATTTTTATTTTTTTGAGGAACCCCCATACTGTTTTCCATAATGGCTAAACCAATCTAGATTACCACCAACCGAATACAAGGGTTCCCTGGGCAGCGCCTGTGGCTCAGTGAGTAGGGTGTCGGTCTCATATACCAAGGGTGGCGGGTTCAAACCCAGCCCCGGCCAAACTGCAACAAAAAAAATAGCTGGGCTTTGTGGTGGGTGCCTGTAGTCCAAGTTACTCAGGAGGCTGGGACAAGAGAATCGCCTAATCCCAAGAGATGGAGGTTGTTGTGAGCTGTGAAGTCACGGCACTCTACTAAGGGTGACAAAGTG
>CAUYON010079655.1:0-17607 GCA_963573935.1 Arctocebus calabarensis
TACATGTACCACAATTTATTAATCCATTCGCATGGATGGAGCTGGAACATATTCTTCTTAATAAAGTATCTCAAGAATGGAAGAAAAAGTATCCAATGTACTCAGCCCTACTATGAAGCTAATTTAAAGGTTTCATATGAAAGCTATAACCCAAGTATAGCACAAGAATATGGGGAGAAGCAAGGGAGTCTTCAGATTGAAAGAAAAACACATAAGAAAAACCAGCCATAAGGAAAAAATACATTTAGAGCCATCTCAGAAAGGTGTCTGAATTCTAAGGAAAAACCCCACTTAAAAGCTTCCAGCGACAGACAGGAGAGGAAAAACATACTTATGAAGGAATGAGAACAAAATTGGCAACAGGAATTCTTTGCCAAGAGAATGCCAAGGTGAATGTCAGGCAATAATAGCCTATATTCCTCCAAATTCTAAGAGAAACTAATTTTGAGTCCAGAATTATATACTTAGTCAAGCAATCAAATAATTATATTGACAAAACAAAGACTTGTTTAGACACTTAGGGATGAATAAATTTTACAGCCTATGAACTTTGACCAAAATAATCACCTGTAGTTAGAGGAAAAATGAATACAAGGAAAAGCCAAGACAAAAAGATAATTAGGAAAACTTCTAATTACTTCTAACTGATTATTGATGGCATGCCTGTGAATCTGTGGTGGACGCTGGTGCTTCCCAGACACCCCGCATCTTAAGGACTTAACGTTTCAACTGCCAGGAGTCCCTTCTGTGGGCAGCTTCAGCGGTCAGGCCATCAGAGCCTGCCTCAGACAAGTAACCCACCTTCACAACAGCCCTTCAGCCTCTCCAGGTGCGGATCACAGAGAGCACTCTCTAATAAACTTCTTTCTGGAGAACAAGACTGCAACAAACTCTGAAGAAATTATTATGCTTTTAAGAAAGTAGAACTTAATTTTTAATTAAAAAGAATAGATAGCTAATGTTTTGAATGAGTTTAATGAAATACAAGGGGCAGTAGCAAAAGTAGAAGATGAAGGGAGAGCCAAGTGTAAGGAAAAAGCAAAAGCAATCTCAGGGTCTAATATTCTTCAGGAGGGAGAAGTTGATATTTATTGATCAGTTCTCAACACTCATCCAAAGCTATGCTTAATTGTGTTTTTTAGATATGCAAGGGTAAGCTTTCAAAATACTAGAGCACTGATTCTCAATTTTTTTTTTTTTTTTTTTAAGATAGACTCATGCTGTCATTGTCAGTAGAGCACCAGGGTGTCATCACAGCAACCTCAAACTTTTGGGCTAAAGAGATCATTTTGAGGGGACTGGGAGCAGTGGTTCACACCTGTAATCTTAGCACTGTGGAAGGCCAAGAAGGGTGGATTGCCTGAGCTCACAAGTTCGAGACTAGCCTGAGCCAGAGTGAGACCCTGTGTCTAAAAATAGCCAAGTGTTGTGGTGGGCGTCTGTAGTCCCAGCTACTTGGGAGGCTGAGGCAAGAGAATTGCTTAAGTCCAAGAGTTTGAAGTTCCTGTGAGCTGTGACACCACTGCACTCTACCAAGGGTGACAAAGTGAGACTCTGTCTCAAAAAAAAAGAAGATGGACAGATCATTTTGTTTCAGCCTTGCAAATAGCTGAGACTACAGGAACCTGCTATGATGTCCTGCTAGATTTTCGATTTTTAGTAGAGACAGGGTCTCACTCTTGCTCACTGGTTTGGAACTCTTGAGCTCAGGCAATCCACCTGCCTCAGCCTCCCAAAGTGCTAGGATTACACCACGCCCAGTCCTCAAATTTTAATGTGTATGATTGGCTTATTTTTAAATGCAGGTCTTCAGACTCTGATCTCCAGAAATTCTGATGTCATGGGCATGGGGTGAGAGGAAGAACCCTGTAGTTTTAACCAACATCTGATAGTTTTGATGAAGGTGATACTATGAAAGCGCTTTTAAGAAGCACTGTGCTACTGAACGAAAGGCAACAAGGAAATTCCACCAATCCAACTAAAAAAATAGGAGTAATTAGGACATTTAAAAAAAATTAATGAGAAATGAAAACAAATGAAAAATGCAAAACAAGAGATGTGGAATAGGAGCAAACATATTAGTAAACAAAGTGTGAATGGGTTAAATTTCCCTCTTAAACGACTTTAAGAGTGAAGATTGACTTTAATTAAAAACTAAATCTAGCTATCATCTATTTATAAGATTTAGCATTAAAACAAAATGACACAGAAAGGTTGAAAATAAAGGGACAAAGATATATCCAGGCAGATGATACCAAGAAAAAAAGAATGGCAAAATTACTAGGTTGAATAGAATTTAAGGCAAATATCTTGAAATAAGAAAAAGGAGAATGCTTCATATTAATAAATTTATCTACCAATAAGTTAAAACATTTATGAAAGTTTTTTTTTTAGCATTTCGAATGTTGGCAAATTTTTAATTAGGATTTTTCCAGTGTTTGATTCTGCAGTTTCCAGTTTATTAACTAGAATGTGTTTAGAATAAAATTCACTATAGTAGGAGTTGAAATAAGTTGTTTTTAACTTACGAAAGGAGCTACCAAAAGTATTTTGCTGACCAACATTTTCAGAATATTTATTGAGAAACCATTAGGCACTGGGCGACTCCATCAGCAATTTTGAATACCATAGCCCAGTTCAGTTCCCGGATAAACTATAAAAATCACAAGCGGCCAACTCCGCTGGCCAAAGCCTATTGGCCTACAGGAATCTTAATAAGGTATAGAAACAGGACCCAACCAATAAGAGGCCGCCCCAGTGTTCCCATACCCTAACTTCATACCCTAACCTCATAAATACCTGATCTGCCCTATTGTTGAGGCTCTTTCAGCGACCTGCTGAGCCAGGCAACCGAGAGCCCAAGCTCGAGTTTGAACAATAAAAACTCTTTTGTTCTTGCATCGGATTCGACTCCCTGGGGGTCTGTGGGGATGCGGTACTCTGGGCACAACAAAAACTACTAGCAAAGTACAAACAAAAATGATCGCACTAATATGCAAAGTGATTTTTAACGCACAAATGTTTGTTTTTAAATTGTTTTCTTATAAAAATTAAAAGCATATAAAAGTAGGGAAAGTAAAATGAGTCCTCTGTGTCCAACACTCTGTTTATAAAGCCACTAGTATTTCACATAATCCCCCCTTTTTCTGAGTATTTTAAAGCAAATCTTAGACATGAATCATATCATTTCACCCATAAATATTTCACATGTATATTTTACCTGAATATACAATATCTGATAACATTCTTCATACCCATTGTAACATTATCATACCTAACACAATTGACAATAAATTCTTAGTATGTAGTATGCAGATCATATTCATATTCCTTCAAATATATATATATATTCTTTTTTATTTCTTTGCTTTTTTTGTTGTTGTTGTTGAGAATGAGTCCCACCCTATGCCCTGAGCAGAGTGCAATGACGTCATAGCTCACTGCAAACTCAGACTCAGGCTGTGGGCATCCCACTGCCTCAGCTTCTGGAAGTTGCTGGGATTACAGTTGCTCACCACGGTGCCCAGCTGTTTTTTTTTTCCATTTTTTTTCATGAGTCAAGGTCTCCCTCTCACTGGGGCAAGTCTCTGGAACTCTTGAGCTCAAGCAATTCTCCCTCCTCAACCTCCATAGTGCTGGGATTATAGGTGTGAGCCACCGCGCCCAGCCAAAGATATATTTTTATAGTTGATTTGTTTGAATCAAGATTTAAGTAAGGTCTTCATATTACATTTGATTGTTTTGACTCATAAGCCTTTTTTGTACAATAATAGCCCACTTTCCATTCTTTTTTCATGTCTTAAGATTTTAAAAAAGCCTTTTTGAGATATAATTCACTAATTTAAAGTATACAATTAGTTTTTAGTATATTCACAGAGTTGTGTAACTATCACCATAATCAGTTTTACAACATGTTCATCACCCGAAAACCAAATTCTGTACACTTAACCATCACTTTTCATTTTATGGGTTTTGTATTCACCAATAAACATGTTACTTGAGTCCACTAGGGTTTCACTGGTGATTTTCCATTTATAACATTCCTTCTGCATTTATTAATTGGAATATGTTAATAATGAATGTTCATCAGGCCAGGTAATCCCAACACTTTCAGAGGTAGAAACTAGAACATTGCTTAAGGGCGGGTGTTCAACATCAGCCTGGGCAATATAGTGAGAATTCACCTCTACAAAAAAAAAAATAGCCCAGCATGGTGACCAGCACGTATTTGGGAGGCTGAAGTAGGAGGATCACTTGAGCCCAGGAATTCAAGGTTATAGTGAGCAATGATCAGGCCAGTGCACTCTAGCCTTAGTGACAGAGTGAAACACTCACACACCCACACATCATGACAAAAAAAAAAAAAAAGGAATTTTTTGTTGTTTTTGGTTATCCTGAAATAAAATCTGAATGGGAAAGGAACTGAAATGCTTGATTCTTTCTATTTACGAATTTGTAGATAAGTTGGTGCCTTAGCAGCCTTCAATGATAACCAATGAGGTTTGTTATGTTTTACATCAAGAAATCTTACATCTTTTTAAAATCAAACCAAGCCCAAGAGTTTGAGGTTGCTGTGAGCTATGATGCTACAAGACCTTTCCCAGGGCGACAGAGTGAGCCTCTGTCTAAAAAGAAAAAAAAGAAAGAAAGAAATTTTACATAATTGATGTGATTCTATGAATAACAACTATTGTTCTTTGTCTAATGTCTGTATTTTTAAATTTAATTTTATGTAAAACTTTTACATGGGGCTAAGATTAACCACATAACAAAATAACTTCATAAAAGTCTTGCTTCATCTCTACCCCTTCCCTTGAACCTTGCGTCTTCCCACAGGCCAATGATTTTATTAATTTCTGCCTCATACATCCACTGCTTTGAAAATAAAGTATACATATCTATGCCCCCAATACAAAAACAGGATACTATAAACAGTGCTCTGTATTTTTTTCCACTTAAAATATAGCCTAGTGATAACTCAGTAAAATACAAAGAAATCTTCCTCATTCCTCTGTACAATTATGTGGTTAGAAGAGATCTTTTAAAAACACAAATCAGGGCCAGGCATGGTGGCTCATTCCTGTAATCCTAGCACTCTGGGAGGCCGAGGCAGGTGGATTGCCTGAGCTCATAGGTTCGAGACCAGCCTAAGCCAGAGTGAGACCTCATCTCTAAAAATAGCCAGGTGTTATGCCAGCACCTGTAGTCCCAGCTACTTGGGAGTGTAAGGCAAGAGAATCACTGGAGCCCAGGAGTCTGAGGTTGCTGTGAGCTGTGACGCAACAGCACTCTACCGAGGGCAACAAAGTGAAACTCTGTTTAAAATAAATAAATAAATAAAACACAAATCAGACTACAGGATTTACCTATTTAAACCTTTAAAGGTCTCCCATTGCACTTAGAATAAAATCTAAACTTCTGCCCATAGTTCTCAAAGCCTTGTCTTACCTGGATCCAAATAATTCAAACTCTCCTCATTCTCGGCTTCCTCTAGCTCAATGGTCCTCAACCTTACCTGTATATTAAAATTATCGGGTTTACTTTTAAAAAACATTTTTCTCCAGACCAATTAATCAGAATCTTGGGAGGGCAAGGTTCAGGCATTAAAATTTTAAAATTAACAAACACTGGAAGCATCTGGAGAGCTAGTAAAACATGTTAGGTCCCACTTCTGGAGATTTGGATTGAGAAGTTCTAGGTGAGGGCTTGAGAATCTGCACTTCTAAAAGTATCCAAATAACACTGATGCTGCTAGTCCTGAGAACACCCCTGAGAACCCACTCAACTTGTGACAGGCACATCTCGTTTTGTTGCACTTTTCAATGTGCTCCACAGATGGTGCATCTTCTACACGTTGAAGGTTTGTGGCAGCTGTGCATCTAGAGCACCATTTTTCCAGCACCCTGTGTTCGAGTTATGTCTCTGCGTCATGTCTTGGTAATTCTGTCAATATTCCAAACATTTCCATTGTTATTATCATATGGGTTCTAATGATCTGATCTTTGATGTTACTATTGTAATTGTTTTGGGGTACCACAAACCACACCCAAATAAGACAGCAAACTTAATAAATGTGTATGTTCTAATTGCTCTACCAACCAGCCATTCTCCCATTTCATTCCCTCTTTTCAGGTCTCCCTCTTTCTTTTTTTCTTTTCTATTATTTTTTTTGTTGAGACAGAGTCTCACTTTGTCGCCCTCGGTGGAGTGCTGAGGCATCACAGCTCACAGCAACTGCCAGCTCTTCGGCTTAGGTGATTCTCTTGCCTTAGCCTCCCGAGCAGCTGATACTACAGGTGCCCACTATAATGGCCGGCTATTTTTTTTGTTGCAGGTGCCCTACTCACTGAGCCACAGGTGCCGCCAGGTCTCCCTCTTTCTTGAGATACAACAATATTCCAATTAGGCCAATTAAACACCTTCAATGGCCTTTACGTTTGCAAGTGAAAGGAAGAAGTTATATGTCTTGTTGATATGGAGAAAGTTGTATAGTCTGGAAGGAAAATCAAACCAACCACAACATTTTCCTAAGAAAAAGCCCTATGCTCTTCAATTCTGTGAATGCTGAGAGAAGTGAGGAAGCAGCAGAAAAAAAGTTGGAAGCTTAGCACAAGTTGGTAAATAAGGTTTAAGGAAAGAAGTCATCTTGATAACATAAAATGCAAGGTGGAAAAAATGCAAGGTGAAGTAGCAAGTGGCGACATATAAATAGAAGCTGCATCAAGTTACTCAGAAGATCTATTGATGAAGGTGGCTACACTAAACAACAGATTTTCAATGTAAATCAAATAGCTTTTTATTGGAAGAAGATGCCATCTAGGCCTTTGATAGCTACAGAAGAAAAGTCAATGCTTGGCTTCAAAACTTCAAAGGACAGGCTGATGCTTTTATTAGGGGCTAATGCAGCTGGTGACTTAAAGTTGAAAGCAATATTCATTTACCTCTCTGAAAATCTTAGGGTCTGTAAGAATTATAAATATGCTAAATCTTCTCTGTCTTTGCTCTATAATTAGAAGAACAAAGCTTAGATGATAGCATATTTATTTAACATAGTTTACTGGATATTTTAAGCCCATGGCCGAGATCTACTGCTCAGAATAAAAGATTCCTTTCAAAATATAACTGCTGATTGACAATGTACCAGGTCACCTAAGAGCTCTGATGAACATGTACAAGGAAATTAATGTTATTTTCATGTCTGATAACACAACATCCATTCTACAGCCCATGGATCAAGGAGCTTTCTGAGTGTTCAGTCTTATTATTTACTAAATACACTTCATAAGTCTATAGCTGCCATAGGTAATGATTTCTCTAATGGATCTGAGCAAGTAAAGTGAAAACCTTCTAGAAAAGATGCACCATTCTGGATGCAACTATGAACATACATGATTCATGGGGAGATCAAAATGTCAACATATACAGGAGTTTGGAAGAAGTTGATTCCAAATCTCATGGATGACTTTAAGAGGTTCAAAAGTACAGTAGAAGAAGTAACTACAGATGTGATAGAAACAGTAAGAGAACTAGAATTAGAAGTGGAGCCTGAGGATGTGACTGAATTCCTGTAATCTCACAACAAAACTTGAATATATAAAAAGTTACTTCTTAGGAATGGGCAAATAAAGTGTGTTTTCCCAGGTGCATTTTTTTCGAGATGGGGTCTTACACTATTGCCCAGGCTGAAGTGCAGTGCCATGTTCATAGCTCACAATACCCTCCAACTCTTGGGCTCAGGTGTTCCTCCTGCCTCAGCCTCCTGTGTAGCTGAGATGACTGATGCCCAGTTAATTTTTATTATATGTTTATAGACAAAGGGTCTTCTTGATATTTTGCCCAAAGTGGGCTCAAAATCCTGACTTCAAGCAATCTTCCCTCCTCAGCCCCCTGAGTCCCTGAGATTATAAGTGTGACCCACTATCCCTTGCTAGCAAGTGGTTTCTTGGAATGGAATCTATTATTGGTGAAGATGCTGTGAACATTGTTTAAATAACAACAAAAGACTTAGAATATTATAAACTTAGTTGATAAAGCAATAGCAGGATTTAAGAGGACTCTCACTCCAATTTCGCAAGTTCTACTATGTGTAAAATGCTATCAAACAGCATCACACGCTACAGAAAATTCTTATGTGAAAGAGTCTATCTCTGTAACAAACATCATTATTATCTTATTTTAAGACACTACCATAGCCAACCCAAGCTTCAGCAACCACCACTCTGATCAGTCAGCAGCCATCAACATCGAGGCAAAACCATCTACTGGGGAAAAGAATATGACTCACTGAAGGCCCAGATGATTGTTAACATTGTTTAGCAATAAAGTGAGTTTTTTTTTTGAGATTTAAAGAAAAAAATTATTGAAGATCTGAAAAACAATTCCAGATTGTTTTTTGATGTACTGTGCGGCTAGTTTTCTGGAAAAGATCGACTTTTCCAGAAAAAACTAGCCGCACAGTACATTGCATCTATCATGTTAAAACGTGCATTAGACACAAATACAAAAAACATGAAACACCATCAACAATTTGAGCAAAGATAAAATGCCTAAGGAACAACATGGATGACTTGCAAAGGGTGAGCTCTTTAAGCACCATTAAAAAAAAAAAAAAAAAAAAAAAAGGAGCACAAATGGAAGAGTATCTGTTATATACTCTGAATTGAACCTTTGGCACTAGGAATCAGAGCAATTTGTCATACAGCATTAACGCATATTATAAAAGTGCGTAGTGTCAAAGGAATAGAACTACCAGCATTCAAAAGCAGCTTTGTCAACTAGGCAATAAAACACTCTACAGCATGTCTATCTGTTGTCCATCACTGAATACACTGGTAGCAACTTTGAAATGAAAAAGAGAAAAGAAAAAAGGAGCTATGACCTCTTTTATTTTCTCTATTTATAATCAAACAGAAAACAAACATTGTGTTATACACTAACATCTTCAAAGTATATTGTTTGTACAAGAGAAAGACTAAGAACAAAAATGTATTTACAGAGATCCAAACATATATGAGTGAGACCATGTCTCACACAGCTTTCTGATGGTACTCAGGAGGAGCCACTTGGTAATCACTGGCAATAAACAAGGTTGCAGAATTCTTTGCTAGATACTTTAGGAAATCATGAAGATAGTTCTGTAATAAAGCAAAGCTCTTCTCATCCAAAGGTGTATAGGCCAACATCGCTCCAATTCGTACAAATAATTTCAGTATATGTGGTGCTCCGTATACTTGGGACATGGGTGCCACAGGGTGAGATGCAAAAATTTCAGCAAACTGCAGTCTCTCAAATTAGTACAGGAGCTGAGTGCCCCATTGCTGTATTCTTTTATCCCTGCCACAACTCCATTAACAGCATACTCCTTATTATCTGTATTTCCACAAGATTTCTTGTAATTTGCATAATCCCCCAGAATGGAATCTACATTCTTCTTAGGAGGAAGATAAAAGAGCTGTTTTTGCCTGGTAATTAAGTCCCAGTCGTCAACAAGCTAAGGTTTTAGCTCTTCAGGAATCTTTAACTTCAACTCTGTTCACGAATGTTTCTTCATTTTCAATAGTAGGATCTTCCCCCGGCTCTTTTCTTCCCAGGAGGTTGAGGTGTCGGTACTGCCACCATCTCCATTTCCAGGTGTTTTCTGCTTGATCGCCTTTGTTTTCACTTCAACATTTTTCTGTTGCAGACCAGATGTCTTCTTTCCTGGAGTAGCCCCTCTCATCTTCTCCTCTGCATACTGCTCCTGATGGGCTTTTTGAAGTCCTCACTGTTTCTGCAGATTGGTGTCCACATATTTGAGTACTCTGCTCTCTGGAACATATTCATCCCAATTTGTATTCCAACCACTGTAATGTATAAATTATTTCACTTGAAAGGGCCAGTGGACGCTATTTTGTTAACGGACTCCATTTTACAGGTTGCTGTGTAATTTGCAGTGTAAATGTTAGTTTTGTAACTTGACTCCTGGCTCCAGTTCCCCTGACCACCCCCACTGGTCAATCAGTACTGGCCTCTTCCTGCTTAGTGACCACCCACCCGTTCCTGGCATCCAATCAGCAAGTGGAGAGACACCTGGACTCATCCTTGTTCCACCCTTCCCTTATCACATTCCCCTCTCCCAACTTCCTTTCGGTACACTATAAAAATACCTCAGCCCCACCCTTGGGGCCATTCAGATCAAGCCGCCATTTAGGCGGGGCTGAATAGTGCCAGCTTAAGCTTGTAATAAATTCCACCCTTTGTTTTTGCATCGGTGCGCCTGGAGTGAGTTTCTTCTGGGGGCGACCCCGAAATTCGGGCACAACACACTTGTTTGTCCTTTATGGCAATCTTTACACACTTTGCTTCATAAAGAAGAGGCCTGTGATAGCACAGTACTCGCTCACCCTCCTGGAGTTTAGGCTTCGGGTCCTGCTTCAGCACCATTTATAAGTGATTTGCCACCTCCTCCTTCTCCCACCACCCTCTACTCTCTACCCCTACCCAACTCCACGTGAGACGCACCACAAGGAACCACCAGCTCTACATCCTGAGCAATAAAGTGTTTTATAATCATGTACAATATCTTTTAGACATAATGCTATTATATATAGTACAATGTAAACATAACTTTTATATGCACTAGGAAAGCAAAAATTTCATATGACTCGTTTATTGCAATGTTCACTTTATTGTGGTAGGGTCTGGAACAGAACCTGCAATGTCTCTAAGGTATGCCTGGGACTACTATCACTTTAACACATTTGTTTCTTTTTAAACTATTAATCGCAAATTTGTGTTGACTTGTTCATGTCAACACTGTGTGTAGAGAGACCATGTTTATCTTGTTGAGGGCTCTATCTGCACCCAGCACCTAGGATAATGCCTGAAGCATAGATCTTTGATGAAGAGTTGCAATGTGTTGAATCATAATGGAAGAAGTTAAGAGGTCTTTCTTACAAATTAACAACTCAAGCAATTAAAAATAAATAAGAACACTTCACAAGCACTAGGATGGCTATATTTAAAAACACATAATAAGGTATTGAGGAAGATGAAGAGAAATTAGAACCTGCATACTCTCCTGGTGGAAATGTAAAATGGTCCAGCAATTTAGGACAATAATCTAGCAATTCCTCAGAACATTAAACATAGAATTAGCATATAACTTAGCTATTTCATTCTCAGGTATTGTGATAATTAATTTTATGTGTCAACTTAGCTGGGCCACAGTGCCCAGAGAGTTGGTCATTTTCCTAAGTGTTTCTGGATAAGATTAACATTTATAACAGTAGAATCTGAGTAAAGCAAATTGTTTTCCATAATATGGTTAACGATTCTAATACTGCTATACATTTATACTGTAATTGAACAATTAAGTAAATAGATGGCAGACGGTGAGGGTCAGTTTTTGTAACATAGGTAATGGCCTAAAAAAGAGCAAAATGTTTTATTAGCTGTCTCTTTAAATCCCACAACTCTTTTGGGGAATTAAAACCTATATCCCTGCCCAAGGCCATAAATCAAAGGGGAAAGGGAGTGTTCTTCATACCACAGGAGATGGCTCAACCACAATTGTCCAGGGTAGGCCAGGAGATTGTCTTCTGCAAAGATGGGATAGATCAGAACCATCATCTGCAATTAAACAGCAATAGCCTGAAGCTGAAAATCCTCCCTTTAAAAGCTCTGTATTTCTCCTTACAGATAAATTGATGGCACTTTAAGACACAAGTTTCATTCCCCTCATTTGCTAGCAACTTAATAAACCTCTTTTCCTTTCTCCTCAAACCACTTGACCTCCTTCTTCTGATGTGGCCTCAGGGACAAGTGCCAAACTTTTGGTAACAGTTTCTTACTGTGACAGTGGGAATTCACAAATATGCAAGGGGAGGAGGCTAGAATCATCCATGTGGTAATGGAGTTGGAGATATCAGTATGAACTAATATTTGGTTTAATATAGATGGGCACATGTAGAAATATTTATCAATATAGGTGTATATATATGTGTGCATGTTACCTACACTCATACAATTTCTTGTTCTGTCAGTCGAGAGGATATAATAGCACCTCTACCCCACTAGCAACAAGACGCTGGTTTCCAACACCATTCTCCAATAAAAGGAATCAGAGATTCCTGGAGAGATGACTGATTCTACAACTGAAAGAAGACATATCTAGACAAAACTTAAGCATCTTGTCATGCTGGAAAGTAAGGAAGTACTCAAAACAAAAATAAAACCAAAAACTGCCCAGAATGATAGAGATATATCAAAGGGACACAGAAGCCATGAGAAAGAGTTCCAGTGGCCCAAAATAGAACACATTAAGCGACAAATAAATGTAGTAGTAATGGATTGTAACCTAAAGTATAAAAAAAAAAATCCATGAGTCCATACTGACATTAAAAAAAAACCCATTTAAATAAATAAACAAATAAATCACATGGGATAAATCTCCCTTGCAAAAGTCAAAATAAATTATGTAGCTATTCTGCTCTCAAGGGAGAGGGCCATAACTCCCCACTCCTTAAGTGTGGATCCTCAACTGTGAGCTGTGCATAGTGACTTCCCTCCAAAGAGTGTAGTACTAAAAGGAAGAGAGAAAAAGAGTGACTTTACAGTGAAGAAAACTGACTTTCTTCAGTGAGCCAGGTGAACAAGGTTCACATCAACAGTCATAAATCATTCTAACAGTATGCATCCTTGATATGATGTAATGAAAACAGCACTTTACATCAGTGGTCTTCCTCCCCCCAAACCCTCAAAACTACAGACAAATCCCATCAGAGGAACATTTTACAAAATATTTTACAAAATACTCTTCAAAACTGTCAAGGTTATCAAAAACAAGGAAAGTCTAAGAATGTCACAGCCAAGAGGAGGCTACGGAAACTTTACCAGCACCTCTCTGCCTAGTCCTTGGTCTCAGAAATTTGAAGATCAAGTTCACAGGCCACCATGGGGAAGCAAAATAATAGATTTTATTGGTAGATAAGAGAAGGCAGAAAAAGCCTTTCGCACAGCAGAGGGGGAGCCCGAGCAGGTAGCCCATTTGGGCTGTCTGTCTAGGGGTTTATTGGCAGTTTTTCCTACCCTGCAGGTAGGGGGGCGTTGGGGAAATGGAATATATGCCTAAAATACGTCACAACTTGTTTGGTGTCAGAGACCTGTGGACAGAAGTAAATTTTAAAACTGCCCTTGTATAGGAACGTGATCTTGTTTAGGGCATTCCACTACTCCCCAATAGTGTTGGTTTAGATGGAACATTGATCAAGATGGTTTATGAACCTGTTTGGGCCAAAAAAATATGATCCATGCTCACCCCTAGGTAAAAGGGATCTGCACCAACAAGATAACTAAATGTAATGTGATGTCCTCAACAGAAAAACCACATTAAGTTAAAAGTTTAAAAATCATTCAAGTCTGCACTCTAGATAATAATATATCAATATTGGTTCATTAGTTGTAGCAAATAAACTGTAGTAATATAATAGGTTTATCATCAGGAAAACTAGGTATAGGGTATATGGTATCTCTGTATTATCTTTATAATTTTTCTGTAAATCTAAAACTCTTCTAAAAATAAAATGTATTTAAATGTGGGTAAAAGAAGAAATAATAAAAGAAAAAAGATTGAAAAAACAAAATAAATTTTTAAAATGTTTTAAATTTATGCTGTTAGACATTCTTAAATATCTCTCTAAATAACTTTTGGGTAAGAAAAGAAAATGGAAAGAACAATTACAAATACAGTAGAGCCTCCATAGCTGACCACTTCCTTAAGTCGACCTAACTTTTACATGCCAGACATGCACCACATGTATGTATCAGTATAATATAGGCCTGGTTCCTTATGTTGATCACCTCATTTGGTTGACAGACACTGTGTGGTCAACTTACATAGGTTCTATTGTAATTTAGAAATAAATAACATAATATCATTATATCTAAGAAGTTCTGCAACTTGTTTGGTGTCTTCTGCAATATGGATAAAGCAGTATGCTGAAGAACATTGAAGAAGCTCAAAAGACTTCACACCAAAATACTACTCTTTGGAATACAGAATATTTCCCTCTATCTGCATAAACTGGACTGACCCTGAAGAAGAACAATCAACTTCCCTTCCTCTCCCTGTCATCTCACTATATTGCAAGAAAGAAAACCAAGAATGCTACCAGACTTGCCCAAATCATTTTAAACATAATATCTATCTTTCAGGTTAATTTACTAGTCAGTCTGTTTCCCCCCATCCATTCATTCTCCCAAGTATCTATTCATCTTCCCTAGCAAAGTTTATTGCCTGAACAGAATTACCTATACTTCTCATCTGACCCCTCCCCTCAAAAAGGCCTGTATAAAAATATCTTTACTCCATTGGCTATTGGGTAATCACTTTGTGATTTTACCCATGTCCATAGTAAATAAGCCCCTTCCTCTTATTAGTTACCTTAATTGTGAGTAGATCTTTCAGCAAACTTTTGGAGGAAAAGGGAAGTTTCCCCTCACTCCTACAGCTTTAAAATTTATAAAGTATGTTTCACAAAATTATAATTTTTTATTGTTGGTGTTGTAGCAGTTTTGGGCTGGAGCCAGGTACCTCTGGTATATGGAGCCGGCGCCCTACTCCTTGAACCACAGGCACTGCCCTCTAAATTATAAATTTTGAAATAAACCAAACATATAATTTTAAAAATATTTATATATAAAATTAAATTTTTTAAATGCATGCAATCAAAAAGTAATATAAAAAATGTATATGGAAGGGAGAAGAATACAAAATTAAAGGAAAAATTCTAAAAAAATAAAAATAAAAACTTGTACAAAATTACTGGAGTGTCAATCAATAAATTCATGTTCTTAAAGAACTCAATACTATAAGTAACTGTGATGAAGAAAAAAGATAGAAAACACAAATAATACCATATTAGAAATAAAAAAGGAGCTTGAATTGAATTTATAGAAGAGATCTTCAAAATTACAAGTTTTCTATATTTTTTCTATTTATAAATTTGAAAACCTAGAAGCTTATTAGTCAGAACTGATTTGGATGCTAATATTAGGTAATAGATTTCAATTAGGTGAAGAAAAAAATAATGTGTCAATAATATAGGGTTCCCCAATTCAGGGCTGGACAGGACCCCCATATTCTAGGCCTGAGCAAAAAGACTTTTTTTGTCCAAACTGCACTCTGGATACAAGCAGGATAGGAGAAAAGCAGCTTGGCCAGTATTTCACAGGGGCAGGCCCCTCCTGAAGCGGAAAGCATAGACCTTAGCGAAACAGGAGCTGGAGGGACTTCATTCATTTGTTAATGCATTTGCTAATCAACTAGGCAACATAGGGAGAATGTTTTTTGTTTGCCAGCTCCTGGCCAAGTGTGATTTATACTCTGAGACCTCTCTGTTTGCAAGTGGTATGTGAACCCCTAGACAAAAGATCCACTTGAACTCCCCACCCTGCTGGCAGAATTTCCATCTCCCTTCATTCCTTTTGTATTCCTTTCTTTGTCAAATAAATTCTGTCCTGTCACTGATCTGTGCAGTCTGATGGTTCATTGTTCGAATCTCTGACATGCTGCAGAAAGAAATTTCAGCAACATCAAGTTAATTTAAATACCTGAGAAGCCCAAGGGCTCTGTATCATGAGAATTCCCTCTCTCCCTTCTGCTGCCTCTCTCAAATTCAGCTTCTTTCTGGCCAAGCTCAGACAAGTTCTCTTCATGTGTCAGAGGAGATGGTCATTTACAGCCACAAAAATCACATTTTATTAGCTTAAGAACCAAAATGGAAAAAGTAAAATTTACCCCTCTGATATCTATATATTAATCAAAATGCTAATTGTTCTTTCTTGGATCTGTGGCCATCCCTGTAGTTAAGTAGGAGACAGAGCATCTTAACTGGCAGCTACTTTGGGACCATTGAATGGAGAGATTGTTTCCTAAAAGATAGGAGGGTGTTAGGCAAGCACAAATTACTGGCTTGGCGCTTGTAGCTCAGTGGTTATGCTGGCCACATATACCAGGCCTGGCAGGCTCAAACCCGACAATGACAACAACAACCAAAAAAATAGCCAAGTGTACTCGCGGGTGCCTGTACTCCCAGCTACTTGTGAGGCTAAGGTAAGAGAATTACTTGAGCCCAAGAGTTTGAGGTTGCTGTGAGATGTGATGCCAAGGCACTCTACGGAGGGTGATATAGTGAGACTCTGTCTCAAAAACAAAAAACAAAAAACAACTTACTGATGTGTACTACAATGAAAATGTGATTTATCAAAACGGATTCAAGAAGAGTTAGAAAATCTGAATAGGCCAGTAACTACAAATTATATTGAAAAGTTATTAGTGGCTCGGTGCCTGTGGCTCAAGCAGCTAAGGTGCCAGTCACGTATACCTGAGCTGGTGGGTTCGAATCCAGCCCGACCCACCTAACAACAAAGACGGCTGCAACCAAAAAATGGCCAGATGTTGTGGTGGGTGCCTGTAGTCCTAGCTACTTGGGAGGCAGAGGCAGGAGACTCGCTTGAGCCCAGAAATTGGAGGTTGCTGTGAGCTGTGATGCCACAGCACTCTAACCAGGGTGATAGCTTGAGGCTCTGTCTCAAAAAAAAGAAAAGAAAAGAAAAGTTATTAGTAATCTACTACACTTAAAAGGTACCAGTTCCAGACTGTTCTATCAAACTAACAAAGAATAGGTTATTCCTGAATTATTTAAATTGCTCCATCTCATAGAAAAAAGAGAGTGTGCTATTTAACAAAACTATGTTTTGAAAACTAGACAGTAATATTAGTCTGAGGGGGAGAGAAAATGGTAGATAAATCTCACTTAAAAATTGGTTAGGGATGGAAGGAGGATAAAGGGGCAACCAGGAGGTGGGAGAGAATTATGGCCTTCTGCATAAGAAAGTTAGAAAGGAAACAAAACAAGGACTTTGGGGTAGATGTGACCTCATTAACCAAGGGTGTGCTGTTCCTGTGAGATGTAACTTCTAACCTGTGGCACCTGACCTCTAGCCTGTGACTGATCCCCACATAAAACAAAGATAAAGATCCTTGTCGCAGAATGGTGCACACCATGATTGCCACAAGTCTCATGAGACTGACAGATGCCATACCATCACTAGTAAAATAACAGTTAATATACAGAGTAAAGAAAATTGGGTTTATACGATAACTGATGTAATCCACAATCAATGAAATAGGACAGCCTGCCTGAAGGGGAACCATGGGAATTCTTACAGATGAATGAAGGAGGAATTGGGATGAAAGTCCTTATGCTAGTGTATTGCTTTTGTGTGGTGTTTCTTCTCACAAGGGGGACCCTTTTCCACTCTTTGGAAAATTCTATGCTTATCTCTGTTTTCCTTTACTCTTTTTCTTCACTTAAATAAAAACTTTGTTTCTATTCTACTATAATAGAGTACCAGCTGCCTCATTTTCCATTACCCCAGTTTTCTGCTCTCCCTCTGACTCAGCCAAACTTGCTAGTGAACTGAACCAGGTCCACTGAAGAGCTCAGAGGTGAATTCTCACCTTTAACATAGATAAGATATTAGCAAATTGAACTTAATACAGTATAAAAAGAATAATAAAACAAAACCAAGTAAAATTTATCCTAATATTTTTTTTTTTTTTTT
>CAUYON010079657.1:0-23069 GCA_963573935.1 Arctocebus calabarensis
GTCTTTATATAGTGATCAAGGAAATGCCATGAAGGATATCTGTAACAGTATGATCAAAATATTTCTGAATGTATATGAATCATGCCCTGTGATTGCACCAATGTACATAATTATGATTCAATAAAATTATTAAAAAAAAAACCACTTCTCATGAAACAGGATCACAGTTATGAAATTATGAAGTTTTGAAGTCAACCATTCACTCAGCCATAACCTTCACAGTTATGAAGTCAACCATTCACTCGGCCAAACTGATAATTAGAAGGTTTAAAAGGCAAGAATCTTTTTCTTTGACAAAGACTCAGTTTTTTCAACAATTTAAACAACCAAATGATTACATTTTACAAATGAGAGACATTTTATGAAATATAACATTGATACAGGATTTTCCCATTCAAGGCTAGACAAAGAACCCCGATTTTGCAGGCTCAGGCGAGCTCACACATAGGACTCCCATCTCTAGGCACAAACATGTTGCAGGCCATACCCTCTGAGCCCTAGCAAGGTCACAAACAAAGTAGTCCCTAACATGTTGGATGGCTCCACCCTGACTAGGGAGCACACACCCAAATCCCTTCCCCCGACAAAAACTTCAGCAAAGAGCTAATAACCTTGCCCAAGGTGAGGGGCTACATTCATTCATTTGCTAGAACACCCATTTGGTTTATAAATGTATGTTTCCATCTACCAAGTCCTGGCCAAAATATCTCTCAGGGACAATTATTTACCCCTTGACAAAGGACCCATGTAAGAGACCTCTGACTTGGGCCTCCTCCCCCCTGCCAGTAGCTCTGGCTTTCTCCACTCTCTCTGCATGCCCCTCTATCCAAAGAAATCCTATTTTATCACTGATCTCTGCCCCATGAGCTCAGTTCTCAAATTCCTCAGACCAAGGACTCACTAAAGAAATTCTAGTAACAAAACCATAACACAGTCATCCTTTCTGATGTCTCTTCATTTTTCCCCCCTGAGTCTCACGTGGCCATGTGGCCACCAAAGACTAGACCTGTGTCCCAGACAGAAAGAAGAAAGCCTGGAACTTCCAGTTTCTCGCAGAATAGCCAGGAGGCAAAGTTGGAGCACGGAAGAAGTGGCCAGTCACACTATTGTTTCACCCTGTAACCATTGGGGAGGGAGGGTGAAACCCCACCTACTGTTATCCATCTCAGTCAGGCTCCAAGCACTCACATGCACACAATTCCAATCCTTTTCTTAACCTGAGCAGTCTAGATTGCCCACTGGAGCTGCTGCTCAGCCGTAGGAGGCAAATCAACACTATTCTAGGCCCTGTGAAGGGAGGGCCAACTCTAGTCTCGGATTTCTCAGTCACACCACATCCACACACGTTCATACACCTCTCACCAGAACTGCCAAAGACCAAATGCCCCAGGGGTTGATCAGACCCCCGCTTCCACCCAAATGGTGAGAACCCCAGATTGATCATACCTTGCCTTAGACATTTCCCTATGTAGGTACCTATTCCTACATGCCAGTTCCTCCCGGTGTTTGACTCCTTGAAGACCCACTGAGGGGGTCCTTTCTCCACCCAGTGGAGGTGTCCACACAGGAAGGTCAATCTCCCTCCCTGGTGAGCTCAGTGGTTCACATCGCCCAGGCCGATCAGGGGCCCCCACGTTGGTGTCCAGAGGATTAGTGGCAACTACCAGGTGCGTGTCCTCTCCAAGGGTGATCTTGCTTCCTGGTCAGGGAATGAAAAATGTTCCAGGAAGACAAGGCCCAAGGGAGAGAAAGAGCACCCAAACACCAGGTTTATAAGAGGAAGGGCTTTATTCACTGGCCAGGAGCTTACAGCATAGAAGAATTCCAATTGGCCATGCTCCGGTCTGGAAGAATTTGAGGAACATGATAAGAAAATTCTATAGTGCTTTATATAAAGTGTTTATATATAAACAACTACACACCTACACGAAAGAAAAAAGACTATTTTAGCAAGGAAGATGGAAGAGAAGAGAGAGGTAAGTGGGGAAGAGGGAGGGTGATTGGTGGGATCTCACCTAATGTGCACAGTGTGAGGGTGTTCAGCACCCACCTGGGTGAAGGGCTCAACTACAACTTGAACTTTAGCTTAGAAATGAAAACAATGTAACCTAAACATTTATACCCTCATATTAATCTGAAAAAAAAATTGGTAGAAATATGGCTATTAAGTGCTTTTTGCAAGTGAAGGTTCAGGAAGAAATGACACTTTATTAGGAACTGGAGGAAAGATGATCCTTGATATGGTGGCAGAAACTTTGGCTGAAGCAGAACTTAGATATTTAGCTAAGGAGATTTCTGAGCAAAGTGTTGAATGTGTGACCTAGTTTCTTCGTGCTGATTATAGTTAAATGTAAGAGGAAAGAGATAAATTAAGGAAGGAATGGTTAAGCAAAAAAGGAATCAGTACTAGGTGACTTACATTCTCAGTCTGTTCAGTTTTCAAAAGATGCCCAGGTTAGACGATTGCTCAGGAAGCAAGAGTATGGTTAGTGGGGACAAAACACAATTGTAAGAGGGACTTTACCTAACAAATGCAATCAGTGTAACCTGGTTTCTTGTACCCTCAATGAATCCCCAACAATAAAAAAAATTTTTTAAAAGAGTATGGTTGGACATCCTTTGCTGGAGAGATTAGGCTTGTGACTATGCCTCCACTCAACCATCTCACCAGAGCCAGGAATAGAGACAGAGTTTTCTATGAAAGATCTGAGGAGGCCTCTTTTGTGTAATAGCATACATCCTCATGACATACACAGGAGACCCACAAGGTTTTTGAAAATGTTATATAAGCAGAAACATTGGCAGTTTGGCATGGAAAGGACAAGGAAACAAGCTAAAAGCCACCAGGGATTATTTCCCAGCCTTTAAACCTAATGGAGTTTGTCCTACTGGATTTCACTGTTGCTCAGAACCAGTGACTCCTTTCTACCTTCTGTTTTCTCTCCTTTGAAACAGGAGTGTCTATAACCACTATCCTGTGTTTGTTTCACCATTACATTTTGGAGGTACATAATTTGTTTCCTAGTTTCACAGGTGTAGAGATAGAAAGGGATCAACCAGAACCAGAATCTCACCCATACCTGATTTATAGGATTTAGGTGATGAGATTTGGACATTTTTTTGGATGTAATTTTGGCTTTGAATTGATGCTGCACTAGGTTAAGACTTTTGGGAATGCTGGGATGGATAAATGTATTTTACATATGGGATGGACATAAATCTTTGGGGACCAGAGGGCAGACAATGATACACCCAAAAATGGCTTCCCCAAAATATATCCATTTGAAATCCTTAGTACCTGTGAATGTTGCCTTATTTGTAAAAAAGATCTTTGCAGATGCAGTTACATTAAGGAACTTGAGTTGAGGAGATAATTCTGGCTTACCAAAGAGGGCCCTAAATGCCATCATTCATGTCCTTATAAAGGAGACACAAAGAGAAGTAGACAAAGAGGAGAAAATGTGACCACAGCTTTGGAATGATGCAGCTCCAAGCCAAGACATGCCTGAAACCACAGATGGCTGGGAAAGGCAAGAAACAGATTCTTCCCTAGAGCTTTCAGAAGGAGTGCAGCCTTGCCAATACCTTGACTTTAGACTTCTGGCCTCCAGAACTGTCAAAGAATAAATTTCTTTGTTTTAAGTCACCCAGCTGTGATAATTTGCTTTAACAGCCATAGCAAATGAAAACAACTGTGTGTGTATATACACATATATAAATATTTATTTTATTTATTTATTTTTGTTTGCAGTTTTTGGCTGGGGCTGGGTTTGAACCCGGCACCTCCGGTATTCTTTTTTTTTTTTTTAACAGAGTCTCACTTTGTCACCTTCAGTAGAGTGCTATTGCATCACAGCTCACAGCAACCTCAAAGTCTTGGGCTCAAATGATTCTCTTGCCTCAGCCTCCCAAGTAGCTGGGACTACAGGCACCTGCCACCATGCCTGGCTAGTTTTAGAGATGGCATCTCACACTTGCTCAGGCTCGTCTTGATCTCCTGAGCTCAAACAATCTTCCTGTGTCAGCCTCCCAGAGTGCTAGGATTACAGGCATGAGCCACCACACCCAGCCATATATAAATATTTCTGTGTGTAATTATCTGTATCTATATTAAGTTAAACACGAGTTTTTACTGTCTCCAACTCTAATCCGTCAACACATGGATCTTTCTCGTCTCCTACCCTTACTAATCTATAAATTCCCATTTCAACAGGAAGAAACCTGGCTCCCACATCTGTCATCTATTTACTTATTGTTCAGTTCCAGTATACATATACAGCAATATCAGAAGTCCCATATCCTCAAGGAAAAAATTTATCCACTCAAGTACAATATATATGCAGTTCCTTTTGCCTTTAGTCTTATAGACTCCATTTATTTCAAAAGTTATTTAGGTCAGCAACTTTTCCCATTCTCCCCTTGGTAAGGTTGCTTCACATTTCTAATATGGTTAAATTGTCTTGTCTTGATCAGCATTTTTCCTCATTTTCAATGACCTCTTGAATGGTATTTTTAATTTGCATACAGTGTTGTGAGCTTCTATAAGTTTTGACACACATCTGTAATCCCAGCACTCTGGGAGGCTGAAACGAGTGGATTGCTTGAGTTCAGGTGTTCAAGATCAGCCTGAGCAAGAGCAAGACCCCGTCTCTACTAAAAACAGAAAAAATAACTGAGGCAAGAGGATTGCTTGAGCCCAAAAGTTTGAGATTGCTGTGAGCTATAATGATGCTATGACACTCTACGCAGGGCAACAGAGTGTGAAGGTCTCAAAAAAAAAGTCTAAGTTTTAACTAATGCATAATGTCATGTATGTGCAGTATCATGAGAATAGTTTCACTGCTCTGAAAATTCCCTGAGCTCCACCTTTTTTTTTTTTTCATTGCTTTTTTCTTTTTAAATTTCAGGTTAATATGAGGGTACAAACAATTAGGTTATAATGTTTGTGTTTGTTAGGTAAGGTCCCTGCTGTAGTTGTCTCCCACTCCCAGGATATTCTTTCTTTTTTCTGGAGGGAAAACCATGTTTATCACTGAGTATTTTGATTATTCCTCCTTCCCTCGGCAAATCCCTGGCACTAATGTTTGTGCTGGCATCTCTCTAGTTCTATCTTTTTCAGAATGTCACATAGTTGGAATTAGACAGCACGTAGCTTTCCAGACTGGCTTCTTTCACTTAGCAATATACATGTAAGGTTCTTCCTTGTCTTTCTGTGGCTCAATAGTTCATTTCTTTTTATTGCCAAATAATATTCCATTATAACTATACCAAGTTTTGTGCACTCATAGGTTTTTATCTCAAGTGGGTAAATACCTTGTAATATGATTGCTGGATCAGATGATAATACCATATTTAGTTTGAGAGTATTATTGTTATGGATACTCTTATTCTAGAAAACAAAAGGTATTTCACTAATAATCTTACTCTTTCAGGTGAGAACATCTGGGTAGTAAGTTTTAGCACCTGATCACATTCTCTACATCTTTCGATTTTAAATATTACCTGTGAGGAAGAAAATTTTGATTTAAAACTGAATGAAATAATTTTTAAAGTTTTTTATTTTCATATTACATAGAGTTAGTAAATTAACAGCAAACTTTGCACTGACTAAGGAAGTCTGATTGACTAATTGAGGAACTGCTTTTCACTAACATATAAGAATCATCAAATGCAGTAAATTTGTAATGTATTATATAAATTTTAAAACTGTATAAAAGAAATTTGTTGATTAATATATGCCTAAAAATTCTTTGTAATTTTATTATGATTACAAATTTATCCTTTCTCTTGCCAGCTTCACTGATGGAGTGACCAATGTGCCCATAGTCTGCTCCTGCTATTTCTCTCACACGTAACTAATTAACTAATGCTATATATTACCTATTAATTTTTTTGAAAGCAGAGACTATAATCTTGTCCATCTCAATTCTTAGTCCCATATCTGTGATATATTTGCACTTATTTTTATTTCATATTAATATGAGGGTACAGATTATTAGATGTTTGTGTTTGTTAGGTAAGGTCCCTGTTGTAGTTGTGCCCCTCAACCAGGAGGTGTGCCATATACCCCTACATTGTGCCCATTAGGGGAGAGCACACCAATCCCCCCCTTTCCTTTTCCTTCTCCCTCCTCTCCCTCCCCCCAACTCAAATTACATTGAGTTTTTCTCTTGTGTGGGCATGTATTAATTCCTCTACTGACTTCATATTAAAATTGAATACATGGGACACTTACCATGTTAAAATTGAATACATGAGATACTCTATCCAGATTATAACAAAAGATACAAAGTTTCCATCTTTTCTATGGCTGAGTTGACGTTTATTAAATGTTCTTTGGAAGGATGAATGATGTTAAAGCTAGAAGGAACTTTAGTTATCAGTTAGGATATATTTCAGATAAAGTAACTGTCATCCCAGACCTTGCCTGGACTATCACATATTCTAAATCAGTGGAGTATGAATTAATAAGGAAACTATTCAAAGATTTGTGATCCTATATTCAGCAACTTTTCCCTCATACTTCCAGTTGGCATTTATTGTTTGTTATGAACTCAGCCATGTACAGTCTAACACAGCCTGTATGACTTTTCTCCCAGCCACAGGAAAAGGCCAACACTGCACCTATGCTCACTGACTACCTGAACTTCAGATGCCTGAGCAGCAGGTTTCAACAAAGACCGAGCAAGCCAGAAGGTTTCTGGAAAAATGGAGAAATTTTCTAAAAATGAAAGACTTTTAGAAATCTAGTAGCAAGTAATGCTTGAGGTCTCCAATCAAGATTAGTGAAAAGAGAGAGAAGGCAGATCCTTAAAGCTCTTGCAGCCACAGCAAGTGAAACCCACAGAAGGGAGGGAAGCTGAGGCCAGAGACCAGATGGAGACAAGTCTCATCTTAGCTGAGGCTAGCCATAGACAGGGGCTCAGCCTTCTGAGAAACAGAGTGGTTGAGTCCTCAGAGCAAACTGAGCAGCTTATCTTGACAATGAACAGCCAGGTGTTTGCCTTTGCTCCTCCTGCAGGAGCCCCGGAGCTCAGATTCCATTCTGAAGAGGAGGGGAGAGACAAATACTGTATTTCAGGGCTTCTCAAATTTTGACGTACACAGAAATCAGCTGGGAATCCTTTTAAACTACTGATTCTGATTCAGGGAATTTTGATAAAATTTGATTCTGATTCAGAAGATCTGGATCGGGGCCAAGAGTCTGCATTTCCAACAAGCTTATGAGTGGTACTGATGCTGCTGGTCCGTGGACCACCACCTGAGTAGCAAGGCTGCATTTGACTTAGCGTCAACTGAATTTGTAAGAAATCTCTATATTTGGTTGAGTTTATGTAGAAGTATCTAGAGTAAGTTTTCTGAATTGGAGACTTGAGATAGAAATAAAGTTCAGCTTTAGAAAAATTAAGAAGTCATTATTTTTAGGTGCTGATTTTAGGACTTGAGACATCCAGGCTCATAGTGACCACCGTTATATTTCAGTGTCCAATTCAAATACATTCTCCTCCTGAAGTATTTCCTTAGTTGGAATTAACTATTTTTGAGAACCCTTATTTCCTGTTACTTTAAAATTTATTTTAGTGGATATTCCACACATGCCAAGAATCATATTTACTATAAATGAGGTGATGTGACCATTTCTTCTCATTTTCCCAAACACAATGACTCATAGAAAGCACATAGTAATTGCTTATTGAATTGAAAATATTGATTTTAGATTGCAGTACATTGAGCTCCATAGCAACATTGAAGGGCAAGTGAGAACCAGGCAGGCACTCATCAACTCTGTGCCTCACTGAGAAAAAATAAACATGGGCAAAGAAGACCCTAAGAAGCTGAGAGGCAAATGGCATCACAAGTATTCTTTGTGCCAATTTGTTGGGAGGAGCACAAGAAGAAGCACTCAGATGCTTCCATCAACTTCTCAGTTTTCTAAGAAGGGCTCAGAGAGGTGGAAGACCATGTCTGCTACGAAGAAAGGAAAATCTGAAGATATAGTAAAGGAGGACAAAGCCAGTTATGAAAGAGAAATGAAAACATATATCCCTCCTAAAGGGGAAACAAAAAAGAAGTTCAAGGATCCTAGTGCACCCAAGAGGCGTCATTCGGTCTTTGTCTCATTTTTTCCCGAGTATTGCCCCCAAATCAAAGGAGAACATCCTGGCCTAGTTATTGCTGATGTTGCAAAGAAACTGGGAAAAATGTGGAGTAACACTGCTGCGGATGACAAGCAGCCTTATGTAAAGAAGGTCATGAAGATGAAGGAAAAATACAGAAAGCATACTACTGCATACCAAGCTAAAGGAAAGCCTGATGCACCAAAAAAGAGTCTTCAAGGCTGAGAAAAAGCAAGAAAAAGAAGGAAGAAGGGGAAGATGAAGAGATGAAGAAGAGGAGGAAGAAGAAGATGATGAGGAATAAGTTGTTTGTAGCACAGCATTTTTCTTGTCAACAGAGCCTGTAAGCCCTTTGTACACAGTTCACATTTTAAAGAAAAAAATTGAAATGTAAGAAAAAAAATAAAACAATGATTTTTAAATAGACTACATAAAGAATGAGAATAGTATAGCTGGGCATTGTGGCGGGCACCTGTAGTCCCAGCTACTCGGGAAGCTGAGGCAAGAGAATCACGTAAGCCCAGGAGTTGGAGGTTGCTGTGAGTTACGTGACACCATGGCACTCTACCTAGGGCGATGAAGTGAGACTCTGTCTCTACAAAAAAAAAAAAAAAGAATGAGAATAGTATCTCAAAAGTTAAGTGCATCATGAAATCAACTAACTAATCCAAAAGTATTTGAAAAGACAAAATGCAAACAGTGATTGTTGGCTGGAAATTTTTCTAAGCAACAGACGGAAGTGTTCTCACAGCCTGGGGGATAAGGATGATTCAGCTGAAACAAGTCCAGAGTTCCTTATGTTAGTATGGAGTAAGTATTTAACCTTTAAGGTAACTGAAAAACTTTACCTTGAGTAAAACTAAAATTATGTTGTAAAGATTGCATTGCTAATAATAATGTACAAATTTATTTTTTTTTTCTTGAGACAGAGCCTCAAGCTGTCACCCTGGATAGAGTGCTGTAGCATCACAGCTCACAGCAACCTCCAATTCCTGGCTCAAGCGACTCTTCTGCCTCTGCCTCCCAAGTAGCTGGGACTACAGGCGCCCGCCACAACACCCAGCCAGTTTTTGGTTGCAGCCATCATTGTTGTTTGGCCGACCCAGGCTGGATTCGAACCCGCCAGCTCAGGTGTATGTGCCTGGCGCCTTAGCCCGTTGAGTCATAAGCACCGAGCCTCATGTACAACTTTTTAAAATATTATCAAAGTTAGTTTATACTTAAAGGGAAAGTGCCAAGCATCAATTTTCTTTTAGTAATGGTAGTTTCAAAGCTTAGGGAATCTTAAGACACTAATAAAATATAATATATATGTTTATATCTGTAATCTGTTTTCTATTTTGTCAAGTACACATAGTTGAATTCATATAACTTAAATTAACATAGTATGCTAGTCCTCTAATGTAGAGCATTAGAAAAATTAGAACATTAAACATGTATTTGATTAATATTTACTTGCGGCTTGTTCTAGTTTTGCTCAATCAACAGATTTCTATTACTTCATTTGGCAAGTAAACTTAGTGCACAAAGCAGAAAAGCTCTTATAATTTAGAGAAAATCCTTCCTCCATTCCCCCAAATTAAAATCTCTTGCACTGGGACGAGACTTAGGTAGACCTTAAATGATCTTAGCAGCAATATTTACACAAATACATGCACCGACATAGGAGGGAGGAAATGAGCTAAAAATGATATGATCATTGAAAATAGAAATTATTTTGTTGATTATGAAAGCTTGCCATAATTATCAACTTCCATATAAAAAGATGAACCATGCATTTAGTGATGTGATAGCCTCACCAAAGTCAAGAATAAAATTTCATTCTGCCTTCAGGATTTTAATCTGTCATTACTGAACAGCTGAACCTATCATACCACTCCAGGAGCCAGAAAGAGCTCTCTGGTTTTGAGTGGTCAGTAAAGTTGGTTTTAATCCACCTCAAAGTACACATGGGAGAACAACTGGCAGAGAACAGTCAGAGCAGCTTCTCTAGACCTTGTAAACCTGAGGCCTTTGAAATGAGGAATGGTCATTCTTTGCACCAATGTTAGCTATATCTCTTTTGTATGACTGAGTCTTTCTAAAGTTTCCCTAATTCCGTTCAATACTGGTAGTTTTGTCTTGTTTTTTCTTCCCACAGATCTTAAAATAACTTTTCATTTTACTAATGCTTGGGGCCTTCAAACCCTGAGAACATCTGTAGATTATTTTTAAAAGTTTATTTCTGTCTTTTCAGTGCCATAACTAAAGGGGGAAATTAGTTAATCGTTTTTGTATAGTAAATAATTTATTTCAATTAACTTTTCCATTCCTCAATATGAGTCAACCTAGAAACATAATGCTTTGGTATTTAATGTTTCCAAATTTAATAATTTCTAAACCAATTATTGAATTCTATTATTAATTATTGTGCTAATGTTATTTTTGCATGTATCTTCTTCAGTGTTAGAATACATTGTTATAATTAGACAAGTAATATTAGAATACAATGTTACAATAAGTGAATGATTATTCTTTTCTTTCTCTTTTTATTTATTTTTTTCTGACACAGAGTCTCATTATGTTGCCCTTGATAGAATGCCCTGGTGTCACAGCTCACAGCAACCTCAAACTCTTGGGCTTAAGCAATTCTCTTGCCTCAGCTTCTCAAGTAGATGAGACTACAGGCGCCCACCACAATGGCTGGCTATTGTTTTTTTACTATAGTTGTCATTGTTGTTTAGCAAGCCCGACCCAGTTTCAAACCCTCCAGCCTCGATGTATGTGGTTGGCACCCTAACCACTGAGCTACGGGCACCAAGCCATCTTTCTTATAAAAAATACACTCTAGAACATTATTTGACTATACAATTATTTGACTACCTCCTTAAGTTGACCTAGTTTTCACAGATTAGATAGGGACTACACTTATGCATCAGTACAGTAGCCTACTTCCTTGTATTGACCGCCTCCATATGTTGATCAATTTGTTACAGTCCTTTGGTTGGTTAACTTATAGAGATCCTACTGTATTTCAAAACTACCTTTATAGAAATTGAGAGCATTCAGAGTAAAAAGATAAGTTTCACAATCCTTTTGAAACAAATATTTCGCATTACTTGGAAATTTGAGTATTATTTTATAAGAGAGATTTAAGTCAATGTCTTGATTTACTCAAGGCTTTATATATCCAGTAGATGTCCATATTAATCACATTTAATATTCAGAAGAAAAATTCTGAATTCTGTCCATTTCAACATTACCTCCAGAATAACAGTTTATCAAATATAGTGTTACAGTAGGGTAAACTGCTATAGCAAAAAAAAAAAAAAAAAAACCCAAGATATGCAATGGCTCAACCTCAATAGAATGAGATATTTCACTCAGATATTACTCAATAACCTAAGCTCTTCCATTTTGTGACTCTAATTTAAGGTTTTATTGTCTGCGACCAGATGGCAGAAGTAAAAAAAACATATGCAAGGTATACACTTATCTCTGTAAAGTCACTTCTACTTGCAAGCCATCAGCTAAATTCAGCCATATAGTCACCTCTGACCATAAGAAGGCTAGGAAAGGTAGCCTAACTATGCCATTAAGGAGAGGAAAATGTGTTATCTATGAATAACTAGTATTTCTGCCACCTCTAGTAAGACAACTACTCATAATTACAGGTACCTGGGAGGCTAATTTCTAGGTTTGAGAATTGTTCAGGTTGGAATTTAGGTTATACTTTTTCTTAATAAGAAATTTAATAAGATTCTTAATAAATTCTTAAATTTAATCTTAATAAAATCTTAAATAAGATTTAAGTCTGGAAGAGTGAGCTTGCTTCCACCACTAGTGAACTGGGAAGTATGTCCTGAAGAGACAACCAGATGCAAAACCAGAGCTGGCAAGATTGGCTCTCTTGAATAACAGGTGCTGCTGCCCCCTGGAGGGTGAACGCCCAAGTGAAAGTCTGGTTCCTGGGAAGCTCAGAACATCTGTTGAATGCATTATGTTGCATGTTTTAAAATTTGAGCCCCAGGTGAAGCACATAGAATTAAAACCTTTTCCTTCTTAAACTATACCCAAGTTGGTTTGGAATTAATCAGTTTCTTTCCCTCAGGGAAAAAAACTCACAGAAACACAAAAATGAGCCAAGTCAATCTGGTAATGAGGCCTTGCTGGGGGGGCTTTGAAATCCTTGCAATAAGGGCTAGCCTTCCCACAATTTCATTGACCAAATTCATTTTCTTTTAAGTGCACAAGGAAATAAGGAGAAATAAAACCTACTACAAATCATTCATTTAAGAATTCCCTGAGTTAGAAACCAATATCTGCATGGGATTCCCCTCTAATATGCAGATGGTGTGTGCTAGTTTGGTTTTCACCTGTTTGTTCAGGTACCTGCTATATCTATAGCTAAACATCTTTAGTGTCACCCCGCTAAGATCCCACTAAAGATCATTCTGTAAGACTTAGGAATAGGGACTTATGACTTCAAAGAAAGTCAATTTCTTAAAATCAGATTTTAGTAGGATACTTCTGCTTTGTGAATAAATGATTATCTCCCACCCCCCAAGTGAGGAGTCTGTGTGGCTATAACACTGGTAGTAAAAGAAATGTTTCCCTTGGGAGCTACTTTTGAACAAGACAGGATTGTACATCTCTATAGAGAATTAACAAATAAAGTTATAACGTCTAAAATTCGATGGAGCTCTTAATTTGATTTATTTCTAGACACAACCAAATGCTTATACAAATCTAAAATAAGTAGTCTTAAGGATTTCCAGAAATGAAAAGAAAAAAAAAAGTAAAGACAACAAGTGAAGCCAAATTCTTAATGCTTTATATGAGTTCTCTAAGGAAAACTTTTCAGGATGGTGGAAATAAATAAATTGTCTACTTCATGAAAGAGGCAAGTGGTAAATTTTACTTGATAACTTGCAGAAATACTTTAAATAGACTAATGAGATCAATCTTTAGAAAACTAAATCTTATAATGGTTTTCTACTTGGAAAAGATCCTTTCTCTATTCCAAGTTAAAACCAATTACTCGATTATATTATGAGACCTTTGCTTAAAAAGAAAGATTATTGGCAGGGTGAGGTGGCTCACTCCTATAATCCTAGCACCCTGGGAGTCCAAGGGGGATGGATTGCCTGAGCTCATAGGTTCCAGACCAGCCTGAACAAGAGCAAGACCCCTTCTCTAAAAATAGTTGGGCGCTGTGCCACACACCTTTAGTCTCAGCTACTGGAGAGGCTGAGGCAAGAAAATCGCTTGAGCCCAAGAGTGTGAGATTGCTGTGAGCTAAGACAGCATGGCACTCTATCAAGGGTAACAAACTGACACTCTGTCTCAAAAAAAAAGTCTTTAAAAACTTTCCCATACTAAGATCTTTTGCTAAGATTTAGAGAGTTTTAATACTAGACTATAAAGTTAATTTGAAGAATTCTATTTTAAGCATTTATCAAGTTTACTTAATGCTTCTAATACTGATAAATCCTTTAAAAAGTTAAGTTATTGTATAAATTGGAGTGAAAAGATGGCTAAGTGTCTTCTTTCTGATTTTTACCACATTGCAAAAATTAAATGCAAATATGATGTTGTAGTTTAAGCAAAGTTTGAGTTTGTTTTGGCACAAAGGTTAATACCTGTAAATTTCTGAATTGATTATAAGTCAGGTGTCACTTATCATTAGGTGGTTTCATCATTATGGGATCATCACAGAGTATAATCACACAAATGTAAATGGTATAGGTATAGTTTCCTACACACATCGGGTATTGCTCTGAGGCTATAAACTTGGGCGGCATGTAAGTGCACTGAATACTGTAAGCAGTGGTAAAACAAGGATAAGTATTTGTGTATCTAAACACCAAAAAAGGCATAGAAGAAAACACAATATCACTTTGTCACCCTTGGTAAGAGTTCTGTGGCATTATAGCTTACAGCAACCTCAAACTCTTGGGCTCAAGCAATTCTCTTGCCTCAGCCTTCCCAGTGGGGCTCAGCTGGGCTGAGACTACAGGCGCCCGCCACAACGCCCGGCTATTTTTAGAGATAAAGTCTCACTCTTGCTCAGGCTGGTCTCGAACTCGTGAGTTCAAGCAATCCACCCTCTTCGGCCTCCCAGAGTTCTAGGATTACAGGCCTGAACCACCTCGCCCAGCCTGTGTATCTTTGTACTTACTCTTTATGCCATTATTTATATGTGTGTGTGTGTGTGTGTGTATTTTAGCAGCTGCGCTGAGAATGAGCCCCGTGTGGTGGGCGCGCTGAGCCCCACAATGCCTGCTTAGCTAGCGGAGTCGAGGGACTGCGCCTCTGCACCGTGCCGCTTGGCGAGATTCGCTTCTCGGTGGGTTTTAAGAGGGAGAAACCGAGGGTTGTCTACATGCGCGCACACGCCGCCCGCTCTGCCCGAGGTCCGGGGACTTTCCCCTGGGCAGAAGAACAAGGAACCAGTCCCCCGTGTGGGAAACAGGCCTTCAGCACGACCTTTTATGCCCTTATTTTAAAGTGTGTAAAAGGAAATATGGCTTAATTTAAACTGAATTTTAAAAACTGTTATTGTTCTAAATTCGGCCCTTGTAAATTTTAAACACTACTGAAGACTATATCGATCTACAGAGATTCTCCAGCTGTACAATTCTAGTGATGTTTCAGGGTGTTTTATTTTTCTAATGAATCTTTTCAATTATTATTATTTTTTCATTGTGTTGCTTATTTTTTATTTCCTTGCTTGGTTGTTGTTGTTGTTGAGACACAGTCCCACCCTATGCCCCTGAGCAGAGTGCAGTGGCCTGGTAGCTCACTGCAACCTCAGACTCGGGCGGAGGGCATCCCCCTGCCACAGACTCCGGAAGCGCTGGGATTACAGGTGCTTGCTGCGGCGCCCGGCTGGGTTTTTCCATTTTTTTCATAAGTCGGGGTCGCTCGCTCAGGAGAGTCTTGAACTCCTGAGCTCAAGCAAGTCTCCCTCCTCAGCCTCCCACAGTGTTGGGATTACAGGCGTGAGCCACCACACGGGCTCAATTATTATTTTTAAACTGACGAATAAAAATTGTATATATTTATAGTATACAACATGATGTGAAACGGCTAAATGAGGCTAATTTACACAGGCATCACCTCATATTATCAATTTTTTGTAGTGAGAACACAAAATCTAGTCTCTTGGGAATTTTTAAGCATACAGTATGTTGTTATTAACTATGATCACCATGCTACACAGTGGATCTCTTGCCTTTATTTATCCTAACTGAAATTTTGTATCTCTTGACCAACATCTTTCCAATCCCCTACCACCACTGGAGTCCTTGGTAACCACCATTTTACTCTCTGCTACTATGTACCTATGAGTTCATCTTTTTTAGATTTCACACGTGAGATCACATGGTATTTATTTTTCTGTGCTGGGCTTATTTCATTTAACATAATGTCTTCCAGGTTCATCCACATTGTCTCAAATGACAAGATTTCTGTCTTTTTAAGGGCATTAATAATATTCCATTGTGTACATATTCCACATTTTCTTTATCCATTCATTCAATGATAGACATTTAGATTGATTCGTGTATCTTCATTATTGTGAATAATGCTACTATGAACATAGGAATACAGATATCTCTTCAACATACTGATATTATTTCCTTTGGAAATATACCCAGTAGTATGATTGCTGGATCATATGGTAGTTGTATTTTTAATTTTTCTGAGAAACCTCCATTTTTTTCCCATAATGGCTGTCAGATCTCATCGAATGGTACAATCAATGCATTTTAATCATTGTCTTATAATCTTCTTGGTATGATTTGTTATTTTTTAAATAGGAGATTTAAAACTCTAACTACATTATCATTTAAACATTGCTTGAAGCTTGTCACCTGTTGCACAGTGGTCACGGTGCCAGCCACATACACCAAGCAAGCAGGTTTGAACCCAGCCCCGGCCAGCTAAACAACAATGACAACTGCAACAACAACAAAAATAGCTGGGCGTTGTGGTGGGTGCCTGTATTCCCAGCTATTTGGAAGGCTGAGGCAAAAGAATCACTTAAGCCAAAAGTTGTAGGTTGCTGAGAGCTGGCAACGGCACTCTACCAAGTGCAACATACTGAGATTCTGTCTCAAAAATAAATAAATAAATAAAAATAAACACTGCTAGATATGACTACGTGAGGTCTGATTAAGGTCTTGAACTGGTCCTAGGAAAAAGCGCTATGCACCTCATTGCTGAATATCATTATGGTCCCCTTCAAAGTATTCCCCTTGAGAAGCTGTGCACTGATGCCAGCACCTAGTCCACCCTCCAAAGCAATATTGGAACTCTCTTTCTGCAATGACCATCAGAGCCGTCATCATATGGCACACAGAAACACACAACAACAATAATGAGCACCACACAGCAAGACACCACCACAAGTCAATATGAACACAGCTGTGAGTCACTGATACACACCAAGGTTATGAAACCCTACTGAGTTGTCTGTATGGCACTGCCAACATAAGCACACAGTGGCAAGTTCATGAACCTAATGGTCACACCTTGTACAATGAGATCTTATGTAGATTTAAATGCCATAACAACAAAAATGGGAGACTAGAGCAGGAAAATGCTATAACCTGCTAATTTCACCATAAGTAATTTCCTTGTCTATTTTTTCTCCATATCTGCAAGTATATTCAATTGTCACAGGCTGCTTTTTTTTTTTTTAACTCAGATACCACCTTCAAGCAAAGAGTGCTTGCAGTTAACTAAGTGATGTACCAGCTCCCCTGTAGCAATAGAGATTTTGCTTTGCATCATAAACCAAATGCAAAGACTCTTATTTGGTAAGATGTTAAGATGAAAACTTTCATGAGAATACACATCTTGTTCTCCATGTGAGATAGGTAATTATGTGAATTTCCATTAAAGTTATCTATGTATTTTGTCTTCTATTAATGTAAAGTTTTCCAGGAAAACATTATTTGACAAGAGTCCATGTAAATCATGTTAGAAATTATCCTTAAATCTTTTGAAAATAACCTCCAAAATAATCTATACTTTCATTACTATTCTTACTTGCTAAATTGTAGCACTAAGCATAATGCTGAGATGAAGCTGCAATGTGGCAGCTTCTTTTAGGAATGCCTTTGCAATCCTAAAACATAAAACTCTTATCAGATTTCTTTATCAACACAGAAAAGGGTCATTGCCAGCTTGGCTCTGCTGGCACATAATTTGACAATCTGTTTTTCACTTAATTTAGATTTTAGCAACATCTAGAAGGCAAAAATTCTGGAAGTTGGGGACATTTTCCAGTAGGACATTCTTTTTTTTTTTTCTGAGGCAGAGTCTCAAGCTGTCACCCTGTGAAGAGTGCTTTGGCGTCACAGCTCACAGCAACCTCAAACTCTTGGGCTTAAGAGATTCTCCTGCCTCAGCCTCCCAAGTAGCTGGGACTACAGGCACCTGCCACAACTTCTGGCTTTTTTTTTTTCTTTTTTTTTTTTTTTTGAGACAGAGCCTCAAGCTGTCGCCCTGGGTAGAGTGCTGTGGCATCATAGCTCATAGCAACCTCCAACTCCTGTGCTCAAGCAATTCTCTTGCCTCTGCCTCCCAAGTAGCTGGGACTACAGGTGCCCACCAAAACACCCGGCAATTTTTTGGTTGCAACCGTCATTATTGTTTGGCAGGCCCGGGCTGGATTTGAACCCGCCAGCTCAGGTGTATGTGACTGGCACCTGAGCCGCTTGAGTCACAGCTGCTGAGCCACTTCCAGCTATTTTTTTTGTTGCAGTTGTCATTTGTTGTTTAGCTGGCCCTGGCTGGGTTTGAACCCACAACATTCAGTGTATGTGGTTGGCACCACAACCAATGTGCTATGTGCGCCAAGCCAAAGCAGGACATTCTTCAGCTGAAGGGGTGAGGAATAGATGACAGCCTTATTGTAAGTTGGAGTTTAGGACCCACTAAAGGAAAGGTTCTATCAAACCACCTCACTTTTACCTCAATGATGGTACCCTAGGAATAAGAGTAAACCAAAACAAAAAATAGTCCTTCCTCAGATAGAAGCCCAGCTTCCAATTACCTGAGTAACCCATAAAATCCTATCCCTGAGGGGGAGGAGACCAGATGGCGATCTGTAGCCAGCTTTCCGCAGAGGCTCCCATCCAGAAGGAAAGTTAAAGGACAGAAACTTAGCAAGAAACCTGATGGTTTGGATCTGAGCCAAAGAGAAGGTTGAAGAACGGATATCAACCCTGCTGGGGTGACCTACGACCCCCAAGGACACAAACAAAGAGGTACAGAGCATATCACCAAGCAGACAGGAGTCCCCTCCCCCATGAGAGCGGCTCGCAGTATACTCCATACCTCCATACAAACAAGCAAGTAGAGTTTAGATGTACACCCACTTTACCCCACGGGACAGACCCTCTAAAAACCAGACCTCCTTCCCCCACTAGGGTGCCACAGCACTGTCCTGCCAGGCATAAAACTGTATATATTCCCTACCTGCAAGTTTGAACTCCTGGCACTCCCCTCCACTCTCACCCTGAGGTCGGGAGGCCTGTCCCCCATGGAGTCCAGATTCTTGGACATTTTCCTCAAGGGTTGTGGACAGGGTGTGGACTATTGCTGATCTGTGCTGATTTTCTGGCACAGGAGTGATGAGAGGAAAGTGAGCCGAGAGGGGCCCCTGAGCTGGAGAGGCGGTGCCCTGAGGCATGCAACAGAGGGAACAATGGCAGGGAGGCTCACACCCCTGTGGATGTTTTGAGGAGGAGACACTCCCAGCCTCTCTGGGTGGCCAGGGGAAGCCGGTGGCTTCTCTGTTGGCAGGCACCGGCAGAGCAGACCAGCAACCAAGGCATGTGTAGGATATGCCTGAGGCGGTACCTGCTGGAGCTGGGGGATTAAAATACACATAGAGTCAGCCGACTCCCAGGGTGGAGGCAGCTTTACTTACCTTCAGACGCACCTGGCCCTCAGGGTATGAAAGCTGAGGCAAAGGGCTGGAACTCACAGACTGAGTCAGACCTATTTGAGCCCAACGTCTGATCAGGGGAAAATAGCCCTGACAGAAACAAATTCTTCAAACTTGTTCTGTTCTATCAGCAACATCAAACACGGACAGGACTGGAATTGAGTGAATCGCCCCAGCCCCTATCAAGTACCCAGGTTATCAGGCCTCACCTCCCCCTGCCAAACAGTGACAGGCAGTGGCAGACTGGCTGAGGACCCACAGACCTCTCTGTGTCCCAGGTAGGCACAATATCTGGAGCATCCGCTCATTGGAGGAAACTGGATCACAGCCCTGCGGGGTTTCCACCGACTGGATGTGACAGAGGGGCAAGGTGGGGAAGGAGGCATCAACCTTCTCAGACTAATCTACTTGCTGGGGGGCCCTCCTGAGCTCACAGACTAAAGCTTCCAGTAGATCCCTGCTATCTAGTTGCCAGAGACTTTTTAACTTCCATTTGAGACCAGTGCTGGCTGGGACAATTGATTGGGACCTCTTCAACTGGGCCAATCACCCAAAACTTTCCAAAATGGTACCCTGGGTGTGTGTTAGTGGGAAGGTTTGATTTTGCTTTACCAATTGTTGCCTGTGGGGGCTGTGGTGACATAACTGCTGGTATTTCTCCACAGCTCAGATATCAATCCAGAGTAACTGATTCTCTAGGGTAAGATAAGACCAGCTGAAAATAAGACAGAGCCACTTAACCCCACCACACCAAGAAGGTTCCCAGTTTCACAAGCAGTAGCACTGTACGGGTCCTTGGCAAAATTCTGGGGGAAAAGGTACAGACACCAGTCCCAGCTTTAAAGCAAAGGACCGGTCAATCACTACTCCTAGAACTCCCAGCCCAACTTGTCCTTATCTACTCATCTAGCTAAATGGTATAAAATTAATCATGGGGCGGAATCAACAGAAAAGCTCTGGAAACATGAACAAGAGTAGATCAACCCCCCCAAGGAATAATTTGGCGGACACAAATGACGATCCTATGCATAAACAGATGGCTGAGATGTCAGAAATCGAATTCAGAATTTGGATTGCAAACGAGATCAATAAAATAGAGGAAAAGTTGAATTTATAAATTCAGGGTACATTTCAAAAATTGTCTAAAGAAGTCAAGGAAATGAAAGACCAAATGACCAAAGATTTTGACACATTGAGACAAGAAGTTGCAGCCCTCAAAGACCTGAGAAACACAGTAGAATCCCTCAGCAACAGAATGGAGCAAGCAGAAGAAAGGACTTCTGACATTGAAGACAAAGCTTTCCAACAATCCCAAACCTACAAAGAGGAAGAGAAATGGAAGGCAAAAATGGATCATTCTCTCAGAGAGGTCTGGGACAACTCAAAGAAAACCAATATTCACTTTATAGGGATACCTGAAAACAATGAAGTGGCATCACAAGGTACAGAGTCTCCTCATTAAGAGATTATGAAAGAGAATTTTCCAGACATGCCAAGAGATTCTGAAATTCAGATAGCAGACAGTTGAGAACCCCAGCATAACTCAACCTGAATAAGACACCCCCTAGGCACATCATAATTAAGTTCACTAAAGTTAATATGAAGGAGAAAATTTTGAAAGCAACCAGACACAAGAAATCTATAACCTACAAGGGGAAGAATATTAGAATAACTGCAGATCTCTCTGCTGAAACCTTTCAAGCTAGAAGAGAATGGTCATCAACTTTTAATCTCCTAAAACAAAATAAATTTCAAGCCAGGATCTTGTATCCAGCCAAACTGACTTTCATTTATGATGGAGAAATTAAATACTTTAATGACATCCACATGTTGAAGAAATTTGCTACAACCAAACCAGCTCTCCAGGATATTCTCAGACCTATTCTCCATAATGACCAGCGTAATTCTCCAACGCAAAAGTAAACTCAATCAGAAACTTTTTATCAATTTCCAACTTCCACAGCAATGAAAGGATTAAAAATGTCCACTAGATTTTCTCAAGATTTATCAATATTTTCAATTAATGTGAATTGTTTAAATTTTCCTCTAAAGAGGCATAGGTTGGCTGAATGGATACAAAAACACAGGCCAGATATCTACTGCATATAAGAATCTCATCTTACATTAAAAAATAAATATAGACTCAAGGTGAAGGGATGGTCATCTACATTCCAGGCAAATGGAAAACAGAAAAAAGTAGGTGTTGCAATCTTATTTGCAGATACAATAGGCTTTAAACCAACCAAAGTAAGGAAGGATAAAGACGGACATTTCATATATGTTAAAGGTAATACTCAATACAATGAGATTTCAATTATTAATATTTATGCACCCAACCAGAATGTGCCTCAATTTATAAGAAAAACTCAAATAGACATGAAGTGTCCCATTAAGGTGTCCCATAGTAGTTGGAGATTTTAATACTCCTTTAACAATGTTGGATAGATCCTCCAATAAGAAGCTAAGTAAAGAAATTTTAGATTTAAACTTAACCATTCAACATCTGGATTTAACAGATATCTACAGAACATTTCATCCTAATAAAATTGAATACACATTCTTCTCATCAGCCCATGGAACATACTCCAAAATTGATCACATTTTAGGTCACAAGTCTAACCTCAGCAAATTTAAAAGAATACAAATTATTCCTTGCATCTTCTCGGACCACCATGGAATAAAAGTTGCACTCAACAGTAACAAGAATTTGCATACTTAAACAAAAACATGGAAGCTAAATAACCTGATGCTGAATGATAGATGGGTCATAGATGAGATTAAGAAGGAAATCACTAAATTATTGGAACAAAATGACAATGAAGACATGAATTATCAAAACCTCTGGGATACTGCAAAGGCAGTCCTAAGAGGGAAATTTATAGCACTGCAAGCCTTCCTCAAGAGAATGGAAAGAGAGGAAGTTAACAATTTAATGGGACACCTCAAGCAACTGGAAAAGGAAGAACATTCCAATCCCAAACCCAGCAGGAGAAAAGAAATAACCAAAATCAGGGCAGAATTAAATGAAATTGAAAACAAAAGAATTATACAATAGATTGATAAATCAAAAAGTTGGTTCTTTGAAAAGGTTAACAAAGTAGATAAACCTTTGGCTAATCTAATCGGGGGGAGGAGTGAAATCCCTAATTTCATCAATCAGAAATGGTAAAGACGACATAACAACAGACCCCTCAGAAATTCAAAAAATTCCTTAATGAATATTACAAGAAACTTTACTCTCAGAAATATGAAAATCTGAAGGAAATTGACCAATATTTGGAAGCATGCCACCTTCCTAGACTTAGCCAGAATGAAGTGGAAATGTTGAACAGACTGATATCAAGTTCTGAAATAGCATCAACTATACAAAATCTCCCAAAAAAGAAAAGCCCGGGACCAGATGGTTTCATGTCAGAATTCTACCAAACCTTTAAAGAGGAACTAGTACCTATGTTACTCAACCTTTTCCAACATATAGAAAAAGAAACACATTCTATGAAGCGAATATCACCTTGATCCCTAAACCAGGAAAAGACCCGATGAGAAAAGAAAATTATAGACCAATATCACTAATGAATATTGATGCAAAAATATTCAATAAGATCCTAACAAACAAAATCCAGCAACACATCAAACAAATTATACACCATGACGAAGTGGGCCTTATCCCAGGATCTCAAGGCTGGTTCAATATACGTAAATCCATAAATGTAATTCAGCACATAAACAAATTAAAAAACAAAGACCATATGATTCTCTCCATTGATGCAGAAAAATCTTTTGACAATATCCAGAATCCCTTCATAATCAAAACACTTAAGAAAAATTGGTATAGAAGGAACATTTTTTAAACTAATGGAGGCCATCTACAGCAAACCCACAGCCAATATCGTATTGAATGGAGTTAAATTGAAATCATTTCCACTTAGATCAGGAACCAGGCAAGGTTGCCCATTATCTCCATTGCTCTTCAACATTGTAATGGAAGTTTTAGCCATTGTAATTAGGGA
>CAUYON010079658.1:0-10989 GCA_963573935.1 Arctocebus calabarensis
CAAGCAAACTGAAAACTTTACTGGATAAAATTGGGGAAAAAAACAATTAATATGGGTAGAAACACTAGCAAAATTGAAGTTCTAATTGTTGAAAAAGGCAACAATGGAAAATTATATTTAAACTACAAAAATGAAGAAATGAAAGAAAAAAGAAAAGAAAAGCAAAAGGAGGAAGGAGAAGGGGTGGGTAGAAGCAACTATTGACCAAAAGTAGAAAGGCACAGAAAGAGGGGGACGGAAGCAATATAGGTGTACAGTAGAGTACTTTGACCCAACCTTAAGAGCCCCTAACCTCTGGGGGTGCCTGGTTGGGTGATTAGGTCTGCAGCTCTTTGCCAGCCTGTTTGGACACAGTACCCCACCTCCACCAAGTAGAGAGGGAAGACAAAAATGCAATAAATCAAATCAAACAAGCAAACAAAAAACTTTACAGGATAAGATTGGGGAAAAAATAATTACTATGGGTAGAAACACTAGCAAAATTGAAGTCTAATTGTTGAAAAAGACAACAATGAAAAATTATATTTAAACTAGAAAAATGAAGCAATAAAAAAATAAAAAAAAATCTTTAAGGAAAATGTTGAAATTAAAAATAAAACAACAGTAACAAAAACAAACAAACAAACAACAACAACAATACAAAAAACCACAAAACAAAACAAAACCAAGAAACAAAGCAGTATATATATCTTGCTGATATTATCTGGGCAAGAGGTGATCTTCTGGGGTATGATATGTTAATCGCAATGTTGATATGGCTGAACAATAATGGAGACTGGAGGCCTCTAATAATTTCTCAAACCCCACAAGGCAGATAGCTTACATCCTCCTCAGCCTGTTTAGAAGGCACTTTAAATTGCTAACTTGGGCTAAGCAGAAGCTTTCCCAGGAAAGTTCTTGTCACCGGGATCAATCCTTAAGTGGCTATTCACTTACCCAGTGTGCCAAAACTGGTCTCACCCAATGCCCCTGAGGGCTAAGACTGCAAGGCATCTCAGTCCCTGCCTTTAGGCTGCTCAGTCACTAGATTACTTGCTCCCGCCCAATGCTTGTTCTGTGACCCTGAGGGTGGAGCTTGCCAGGGCATTTCTCCTATGATGGCTCCACACAGCCCACAACCAAACACTGGTAGCTCCGTCTGGCTTGGTGGCTCAGTCTAGAGCCCCAGACAACACTCAAAGAACCCCACGCTCTTGCTCCAGTTCTCCCAAGGCAGTTCAACTGAGTGTCAAGTCCAAAAGAAACACAAACAGCTCACAGGTAAGGCCTTTCCAGTTTGCAATCTCACTGCTGCTGTAGCCACAGCTGCCGACAGGATTAGACGGAACGAACACACGCAAGCACTTGCCAGATCTACACTGCTTTTGCCTTTCTCAGGGGGTCCAGAAGTCTCACGCTGTCTCCCTTTGTCCCCAAAGGGATGTTTCTGGGCAGATCCCGCCAGCCTGAGATGCCTGTAGTCTTCTCTCCTCCGTAGCACCGTGCTCAGTTGCGAGGAAGCTGTTACTCGGCCGCCATCTTGGCTCCTCCCTCCCTTCTGTTCATTTTTGTTGCTCTTTTGCCACTGAAGTCTTTGTCATAAAATCTTTCCCCAGGCTGACATCCTCAAGAGTTCTTCCTACAACTCTTCTAGGATTTTTACTGCTTCACACCTTAGATTGAAAACTTTTATTTATCTTGACTAAATTTTGTAAGAGGTGAAAGGTGTGTCCCAGGTTCAGTCTTTTACATTTGGTTATCCAGTTCTCCCAGCACCTTTTATTGAACTGGGATTCTTTTTCCAGTGTGTGCTCTTGTTTGGTTTATCAAAGATCAAATGGCTATAAGAGACTGCTTTCATCAATTGATTTTCTATTACGTTCCATATGTCATGTCTTGATTTCTGTGCCAGTATCATGCTGTTTTGATCACTGTGGACTTGTAATATAGCCTAAAGTCTGGTTGAGTGATGCCTCTAGCTTTGTTTTTATTAGTAAAAATTGCTTTGGCTATGAGGGTTTTTTTTTTTTTTCTGGTTCCATACAAAATGAAGAAATATTTTTTACAGTTCCTCATAGTATGATGTTGGTATTTTTCTGAAGATTACATTGAATCAGTAGATTGCCTTGGGTAGTGTAGATACTTTAACAATATTGATTCTTCCATTTGGTAATGTCTTCTGCTATTTTTTTCCTTTGGGTTTCATGATTATCTTTGTAGAGGTCCTTTACCTCTTTTGTTCTGTATATTCCTTGATATTTCATTTTCTTTAAAGCTACTGTGAAGGGAATTGTGGCCTTGAGTTGCTTCTCAACTTGGCTGTTATTGGCGTATACAAAAGCTACTGATTTGTGGACATTGATTTTATGCCCTGAGATATTGCTATATTTCTTGATCACTTCCAGGAGTCTTATGGCTGAGTCTCTGGGGTTCCTTAAGGATAACATCAAATCACTGGTAAAGAGGGAGAGTTTGACCTCTGCATTTGGATGCCCTTTATATCCTTCTCTTGCCTGACTGCATTGGCTAGAACTTCCAGCACAATGTTGAATAGTAGTGGCAATAGGAGGACATCCTTGGCTGGTTCCTGTTCTAAATGGAAAAGCTTTCAGTTTTACTCCATTCAGTAGGAGCTTAGCAGTGGGTTTATCATATATGCCTTCACTTAGCTTAAAGATGCTGAATTTTGTCAAATGCTTTCTGCATCTATTGAGAGGATCATATAGTTTTTGTTTTTGCATCTATTGATATGCCACATTACATTTATAGATTTGCATATGTTAAACCAGTCTTGCATTCCTGGTATGAAGCCTACTTGATTGTGATGTGTGATTTTTTTTAAGGTATAGCCTCAATCTATTAGCTAAGATTTTATTGAATATTTTTGCATCAATATTCATTAATGAAATTGGTCTGTAGTTTTCCCTTTTTGTTGGGTCTCTCTTGGTTTTAGATCAGGGTGATGTTTGCTTCATAGAATATGTTGGAGAAGGTTCCATCCTTCTCAATGTTTTGGAAAGTCCATTCCTTATTTTTATCTTTTTAAAGCTCATCTTTCAAAGTGTGATAGAATTCTGGCGTGTAGCCATCTGGTCCCAGTCTTCTCTTGTTGTTGTTGTTTTTAGCTCCTTTTTATTGTTTCTTCCTTTTTATTGCTTGGTATTGATCTATTCAGGAGATATCTTTCTTCTTGATTATGTCTAGGGAGATATGATTCCAGGTTTGGGTCCATTTCCTCCACATTGTCAAATTTCTGGGCATAGAGTTTTTTGTAGTAGTCAGAAATGATCTCTTGTCTCTCTCTCTGATATCAGTTGTTATTTCCCCCTTTTTGTTTCTGATTGAGGTTTTTGAAGATTTTACATTTCCATTTCTAGTTAATCTGGCCAATGGTTTCTCAACTTTATTTATCTTTTTGAAGAACAAACCTTTCATTTCATTAATTTTCTGAATGATTCTTTCATTTTCAATTTCATTTATTTCTGATTTAATCTTGGTTCTTACTTATATTCTGCTAGGTTTAGGATTGGATTGTTCTTCCTTTTCCATTTTCTTAAGATAATTCACTAGGTTGTTAATGGGCTCTCTATTTTCAAATATAGGCATCTAATATGATAAATTGCCCTCTTAGGACTGCTTTTGCTGTGTCCCACAGGTTTTGATAGCTTGTGTCTTCATTGTTGTTATATTCAAGTAAGTAATTATTTCCTCTTTTATCTCTTCCTTAACCCACTGTCACTCAGCAGAAGATTATTTAATTTCTATGCCTTTGTGTAGGGATGAAAATTTTTATTGGAGTTGAGTCCCACCTTTATTGGCTTGTATAATTTCTATATATAATTTCTATTCTTTTGATTTTGTTGAGGTTTATTTTGTATCATAGGATATGATCTCTTTTGGAGAATGTTACATGGGCTGACAAGAACATATATTCCTTAGCTTTGGGATGGTGTGTTCAGTATATGTCTATTGAGCCCATTTGTTCTAGGGTCACATTTAAGTCCTTTTATCTTTGTTTAGTTTCTGTTTAGAGGATCTGTCCAGCTCTGTAAGAGGAGTGTTAAGGTCCCCTACACATTTAAGTCCTTTTTATCTTTGTTTAGTTTCTGTTTAGAGGATCTGTCCAGCTCTGTAAGAGGAGTGTTAAAGTCCCCTACTATTATGGTGTATAGGATATCATATTGCTCAGACCAACCAAAGTCTGATTCATAAATCTGGGAGCATTTAAGTTTGGTACAAAAATATTTAAAATTGAAATGTTCTTTTATTGTATTGTTCCCTTGACCAATATGAAGTGTCCATCTTTGTCTCATTTAACTTTAGTTGCTTTAAATCCATTTTATCTGAGAATAAGATTGTAACCCCTCCTTTCTTCTGATTTTCATTTGCCTGAAATATTGTTTTCTTGTCCTTTAACCCCCACATATTGCTTTGTCCTTTGAAGTTAGGTGTGTTCCTGGAGACAGCATATGGGTGGCCTGTGTTTTTTTATACAATCAGCCAGCCTATGCCTCTTCAGTGGGGAATTCAAGCCATTAACATTGAGAGGATTGGTAATTGTGGTGGAGTTCTATTCACCTTATTTTGTGAAAGTCAATTGCTTAGTTTTATCTCTTGCATCATTGTGGAAGGTAGGTTTTTGTCCTTTAGTTCCTGGGTATTTACTTTATTAGTGGTCTGTTGTGAGGATCAGTGTTGAGACTAGGTCTAAGTATTTCTTGTAGAGTGGGGTCTTGTAGTGACAAACTTCCTCAATGTTTGCATATCAGTAAAATATTTGATTTCTCCATCAATATTAAAGCTTAGCTTAGCAGGATATAGAATTCTGGGCTTAAAATGTTTTGTTTATGTAGGTTAAAGGTAGATGACCATTGTCTTCTGGCTTGAAAAGTCTCATTTAAAAAGTTCATTGTCATACTGATGGATCTGCCCCTGTAGGTCAATTGGTGCTTACTCCTGCTGCTTGCAGAATTGTCTCTTTTGTCTTGACTTTGGACAGGTTCCTTACAATGGGTCTTGGAGAAGCTCTGATTGAGCTGAGATGACTTTAAGTTGGGTGTATAAATATTTAGAATTGAAATTTCTTCTCATATTTTTCCCTTGACCAATATGAAGTTACCATCTTTGTCTTTTTTGACTTTGTTGCCTTAAATCCACATGTATCTGAAAATATGATTTACAACCCCTCTTTTCTTCTGAATTCTGTTTGCCTGATAAATTGTCTTCCAACTCTTAACTCTGAGTTTTAATTAGTCTTTTGAGGCTAGATGTGTTTCTTGCAGACAGCAAATAGAGAGCTTGTGTTTTTTAATCCAATCAGCCAATCGATGCCTCTTCACTGGGCAATTCAAGCCATTAACATTTATTGAGATAATTGATAAGTGTGGTAGCATTCTATTCATCTTGTTTTGTGAAAGCCCATTGCTTACTTTTATCTTTTGCATCATTGTGGAAGCTAGGTTCTGGCCTTTAATTTCTGTGTGCTTACTTTGCTGGTGGTCCATTGTGATGGTCAGTGTGTAGAACAGGTTGAAGTATTTCCTGTAGAGCTTGTCTTGTGGCAAATTTCCTCAATGTTTGCATATCAGTAAAAGATTTGATTTCTCCATCAATTTTAAAGCTTACCTTAGCAGGATATAGAATTCTGGGATGGACATTGTTCTCTTTAAGTAGATTAAAGGTAGATAACCATTGTTTTCTGGCTTCAAAAGTTTTATTAGAGAAGTCTGTGGTCACCCTGATGAATTTGCCCCTGTAATTCAATTGGTGCTTACTCCTGGAAGCTTGCAAAATCTTTTCTTTTGTCTTAACTTTAGACAGATTCATCGCAATGTGTCTTGGAGAAGTTCTATTAGAGTTGAGGTGACCTGGGGTCTGATATCCCTCTGAAAGGAGTGTGTGTGAATTTTTGGTGATATTTGGGACATTTTCCTTTATAATATTCTCTAGTATGGCTTACATTCCTCCGGTGCTTTCTTCTTCCCCTTCTGGGATACCTATAACTCATATGTTTGAGTGCTTCATAATGTCCCACGATTCTGTTAGTGAACATTCTGCTTCCTCTCTCTCTTTTCTGTCTCTTTAACTATCTGAGATATTTCAAGATCTTTGTCCTCTATCTCTGAGATTCTTTCTTCTGCATGGTATAATCTGTTGTTGATACTTTCTATTGCATCTTTACGTTTCATAATTGACTGCTTTAATTTCTTCAACTCCACTCTATCCTTTCTATATTCTTCGTATTATTCATCTCTTATTTGATTCTGTTTTTGGATTAACTTTTGGTTATTTTCCACTTTCTCAGCAATTTCCTTCATTGTTTCATCATTTGTACTTTTAATTCCTCTTCTGTCATTTCTAACATTCCTTTATAGGTGGAATCCTCTGCCTTAGCTACCTCATGGTTCCTTGGCGGGGGGGAGGGTTGCTCTGGATTCATTTTTCATGTTGCCAGGATTTTCCTGCTGATTATTCCTCAGGAGTATTTTCTTTTATCTATTTCCTTGCCTTAATTTACTTATCTCTTGCTCTTTAAGTTACTGTGCCTCTGGCCTAAGGTTTTGAAGAGTCCTTTTGGTATAGGATCGAAAGGATGAGAAGACTGAGGAGCAAGAAGGGAAAAAAGATTTTTTAAAAAAGAAAAAAGGGAAAGTAGAGGGGTGAGTAAAAGGAAGATAGCCTTAAAAAATTCCAAACTCTGGGAGTGCTGGGTTGGGTGGTTCCTTTGAGGTTAGCAGCTCTTTGACACAGTACCCCACCTCCACCAAATAGAGAGGAAAGACAAAAATACTATAAATCAAACCAAAACAAACAAAAAAACTAACAGGAGAAAATTGGGGGAAAAACCAAGTAATAGGGGCAGAAACACTAGCAAAAATGAAGTGCTTATTATTAAAGAGGCAACAATGGAAAATTATGTTTAAACTTGAAAAATGAAGAAAGGAAAATAAAAAGAAAAATCTAGAGGGAAAATGTTGAAATAAATTTAAAAAAAATACCAAAACCAAAAACAAAGCAGTATATATATCTTACTGAATATTGTCTGGGCAACAGGTGCTCTTCTGGGGTATGAGATGTTAATCACAATGCTGATATAGCTGTGTGAGATGGAGACTGGAGGCCTCTGCTGATTTCTGAAACCCTGCATGGTTGAGAGCCTAAATCTCTCCTAGACCCACTTAAAGGACACTTTAGAATAATAACCTTGGCTAAGCAGAAGCTTTCCCAGGAAAGCACTTGTCACTGAGATCACTTCTGAAGTGGCTGCCTGATTATCCAGTGTACCCAAATCTGTCTCACTCCCCCATGCTCCGGAGGGCAGAGGCTGACAGGTGGCCCTGCTACTGCCAAACACTGAACTCTCTGCTCTTCCCCAGTGGCCTTTGGTGCTGATTAGTAACTAGATCACTTGCCCTCAGTCTCCTGGCCTGAGTCTTGCTCTGCAACCCTGAGGGCAGAGCCTGTAGGAGGAGTTCTCCCCCAATGGCTGCACCTGTCCCACAGCCTAATATTAGCTCTGTTCCTGCTCAGTGGCTCAGTCTGGGGCCCTAGATGACCCTTAAAGTCATCCAAACTCTCACCCAGGTTCTCCCACGGTAGTTCAACCAAGTGCCCAAGTCCAAAAAAACAAAGCAGCCCACAGGGAAGATCTTCCCTGTTTGTAATCTCAATGCTGTTGTGATTATAGCTGTGGCATCCACAGCCTCAGACTGAACAAATGCATGCAACCACTTGCCACTTCTCCACTGCTTTTGTCCTCATCCTGGTGTCCAGAAGTCTCTTGCTGTATCCCTGTGTCCTCAAAGGGATGTTTCAGGGCAGAGCCCACAAGCCAGAGATGCCTGGAGTTTTCTCTCCCCAATCTCACCACACCCTGTTGCAAAGAAACTGTTACTCAGACACCATCTTGTTTCCTCCTGCAAGAAATAGAAAGAAAAGAAAGAATAAAAGGCATAAAAACCATAGCAAACATGGAGCCTTTGTTATTGAATGAAGTAAAAATGGAAAAATAAATAATGCTATAAAATAAAACAAAAGAAACAAACACAAAACCTCAAGGGATAAAGGGGGGGGGAGAATAACAGGAGCAGAAAAACTAGCAAAAATGAAGCTCTTACTATTGAAGAAGGAAACAAGAAGGAAAAATAATTACAACTTAGTTTGATAGTAGTACTGAGTACATTGGATTTTTTTCCATTCCTGAGATACTTTCCTAAGAAAAATATTTTCCAGCTCCATCCATGTAAACATAAAAGAGGTAAAGTCTCCATCTTTTTTTAATGATGCATAGTATTCCATGGTATACATATACCAGAATTTATTAATCCATTCATGGGTCATTCAGCACTTGGGCTTCTTCCAAGACTTGGCAATTATGAATTGAGCTTCGATAAACAATCTGGTGCAAATATCTTTGTTGCTAAGTGATTTTTGGTCTTTTGGATAGACACCTAGTAGAGGAATTGCAGGATCAAACAGCAGGTCTACATTTAGATCCCTAAGTGTTCTCTAAACTTCTTTTCAAAAGGAATGTACTACCTTCCATTCCTACCAGCAGTGCAGAAGTGTTGCCTTTTCTCCACATCCACGCCAACATCTGTAATTTTGGGATTTTGTGATGTGGGCTACTCTTACTGGAGTTATAATCACTCATAGTTTCCTATGAGAGATGAATCACAACTATAGCCCAGGATGAAGGAGGGAAGTCTCACCATGGGCGGCTGCACAGCTTAGCAGGCACCCCAGAACCAACCTCTTACTAGGATGCTCCAGGCTGATCCTGCAAGGCAGCTCTCTCCCAAGGCTGGCCCACAGCCAAACAACAAGAGCTCCACTCTGCCGGGTGGTCCAGTCCTGGCACCTGGGTGCTGTTGAAGATCACTCGTTCACTCACCCAAGCTCTCTCAAGGTAGCTCCACCTTGAGAGTGCCCAGGTCCAAAAAAAAAAAAAAAAAAGACAAACAAACAAACAAACAAAAAAAGGCCTTCAGAGAAAGCCCACTCTAAAAATCTCTGAACCCGCCAGCTTCTACTAACATGCAAGGACTTGCTCTCTGTGTTGATTCTCCACAGCTCCCAACCTTCTCTTGGGCTCCTAGAGTCTCCTGCTGCTTCTCTGTGGCCCCCAAAGTGATGTTTCTGGGCAGGACCCCCTAGTCAGAGGTGGCTGGAATCCTTTTTACCCATCTCACTTTGCAGCTGCAAAGGAGCTGTCTCTAATATGACATCTTCCTCCACCGTACCTCATTAACTGATTTTTAAATTTACATGAAGAATGGAAAACAAATTCCACATGTACTCACTATTAAACTGGAACTTAGCAATAAGCACAGATATGCATAGAGGGAAGTAAAACTCAATAGGAATCAAACAGGGGGAAGTAGGGAGAAGGGGATGGGTGAAAAACTGCCTAATGGGTACAATGAACACTATCTGGGTGACAGGCACACTTATATACCTGATTCAAGTATTACAAATGTGATCCAAATAACCAAATCATTATACCCCCATAATACTTTGAAATAAATAAAGTTTATATTGTAGTGAAAAGGACTTACAATAGTTGAAACCATTTTGAGAAAGAACTGCACTGATGGCTTTATACTACCAATGTACTGACTGACTTTGACTCATTATCAAACTGCATGATATTGGTGAAAGATACACCTACGGATCAACAAAACTGGACAGCCAAAAATAGACCCATATATAGCCAAATTATTTTTGGCAAACTTGTCAAGTCAACGAGTAAAGAACTATCTTTTCAACCAATAGTGCTGCAACAATTAGATAGCCATATGCAAATACAGCACAGATTAATGCCTTTATGTGTAAACATTGTCTTGTGCCTCACATCATAACAAAAATTAACCTGAAGTGGATTATAGACTTAAACTTAAGAACTACAACTAAAAAACTTTGATAAGAAAAGATAAGAGAAAATCTTAGACCTGGGGTTAAGCCAAGATTCCTTAAAGAGGGCACAGACAGAATGAACTATAAAATAATAAATCAAAAAACAGGAATTTTCCAAAATAAAAAACACTTGATTAAATTGCAAAACAAAAGCACAGTGAAATACCACCTCACACCCATTCAGGTGGCTTCTACCAAAAGAAAGACACAGAAAATAAAAATGAGTATTGGTGAAGATGTGAAGAAATGGAAAACACGTACACTGTGGCAAAAAAAATGGTGCTACTGCTGTAGGAAACAGTATGGAGTTTTCTCAAAAAGATAAAAATGAAACTATCATGTGATCCAGCAATCTCTCTTACCCAAGAGAATGGAAAGCAAAATCTAAAAGAGATTATCTGTACACCCACATTCATAGCAACATTATTTGCAAAAGCCAAAAGGTAGAAGCAACACAAGTGTTTATCCAGGGGTAAATGAATAAACAAAATATGATATATACATATCATGGACTATTATTCAGTCTTTAAAAAGAAGAAAATTCTAACATATGCTTCAAGGATGAACCACGAAGACATTATGCCAGGTGAAATAAACTAATCAAAAAAGACAAGTACTACTTGATTGCATTTATACAGAGTACCTAGAGTAGTCAAATTGATAGAGACAGAAGATAGAATGGTGGTTGCCAGGGTGAAGGGGCACAGTCCCCTGCACCCTTGCAAAGTGAATCAGTCTCATTTGTGCTCCTTGAGGCCCTGAGAAGGGACATTTCCAGTACTTGGGCTAAATGTGAGCTTTGGGGGATATTCACCCCCAGCTTGCAGAAGCAGCCTTGCTGAGAAACGCAGGCAGTTATGCCCTAAAGGAAAGAATATGCTGGAGGGCCCTGCCAAGTCGCAGCTGGGGACTGATCACCTGCCTGGGGCAGTGGGCCATTGCACTTTGTTCTCTACCTCAATTTACACAATAACTTTCAGTTAATCATATAGGGAAGTGGGCAAACAGAACAGACAACCCAGCATCTTTGTGGTTTATCTCCATTGTTGTTTATCTCCAAGCAGGACATTCTTAGTTTAGAAAGATGTGTACATC
>CAUYON010079660.1:0-35211 GCA_963573935.1 Arctocebus calabarensis
TTCCATGCCCCAGGGAGCCAAGTAGAATGATTAAAGTCATTCTTCCCATGACAATGCTTCAATACTTGAAGACACCTGTCATGTCCCTACAGATAGCAGGCGCAGCTTCTCCTGTTTTTTTTTTTTGAGACAGATCCTCAAGCTGTCACCCTGGATAGAGTGCTGTGGCATCACAGCTCACAGCAACCTCCAATTCCTGGACTCAAGTGAGTCTCCTGCCTCCGCCTCCCAAGTAGCTGGGACTACAGGCGCCCGCCACAATGCCCGGCCACTTTTTGGTTGCAGCCGTCATTGTTGTTTGGCGGCCCAGGCTGGATTTGAACCCGCCAGCTCAGGTGTATGTGGCTGGCGCCTTAGCCCGTTGAGCCCAGGCACTGAGCCTTCTCCTGTTTTCTTAAATATTTCCCAGACAACATGATTTCCTCAGGTCTGGATGCCCCACTCCAAAAAAAAAAAAAAGCTTCATTTTGTTTTTATCCCCTAGGAAGATTCCAGTACAGAAATAAACATCATACTCCAACAATGTTTTAATTTATTTATTAAGTCATTTAAACTTCCATTCCTTGTACAATATCACGTTAACTCCCTCATCATGGGTGAGCGGTGATAGACAAGAGAAATAACGTGGAGGTGCTATTTTCTGCTGGCTGGCTTCTCCCACAGTGACAGAAACCCATATATACACATTCCACACATTTCCCTCTGCTTCTTAGTGTTTTGTTTGTTTTTTGAGACAGAGTCTCACTATGTGGCCCTCAGTAGAGTTTTGTGGCATCATAGCTCACAGCAACTCCAAACTCTTGGACTTAAGTGATTTTCTTGCCTCAGCTTCCCAAGTACCTGGGACTACAGGTGCCTGCCACAATGCATGGCTATTTATTTGTTGCAGTTGTCATTGTTGTTTAGCAGGCCTGGTGTATATGGCCTGCACTCTAAGCACTGAGCTACGGGCACTGAGCCTTCTTTTTTTTTTTTTTTTAACAGTTTATATACTTTACTTTTTTATTAAATTATAATAACTGTGTACATTAATGCATTTATAGGGTACAATGTGCTGATTTGATATACAATTTGGAATGCTTACACCAAACCCTTCTGCTTCTTAAAAGGAATTTCTGTCTGAGAGTGGTAGCTCACACCTGTGATCCCAGCACTCTGGGAAGCCAAGTCAGGAGACTCTCTTGAGCTCAGCAATTCCAGACCAGATTGAGCAACAGCGAGACCCTGTGTCTATTAAAAATAGAAAAATTAGCCCAGTGTGGTGGCAGGTGCCTATAGTCCCAGCTACTCAGGAGGCTGAGGCAGGAGGATTGCTTGAGCCCAAGGGTTTGAGGTTGAAGTGAGCTATGATGACGCCATGGCACTCTACCCAGGGCAACAGAGTGAGACTCTGCCTTAAAAATTAATTAATGAATTAGTTAAAAATAAATAAATAAACATTATAGAAAATAAAATAAATGGAATTCCCCACCCTGGCAAATTGGTTCACTGGGAGTTCTTCCTGAAGCAAGCCTTCGCTCCTTGGCATCAGCTACATGTGCTTGGCAGAAGGGTTTATATAATTGAAACAAATAATCAGCTAACTGTGGGGATATGTTGAGCCAGATTTAGGTGGCACTACCTAAACCACATCCATGATAGCAACTAACATGTCTATTTATTTATAGGAACAGGTAGGGTAGAGGTTGGGAGGGAAAGGTAACAGGAATCTGTGAATCCACCTATCAAAATTTGTCATGTATCTACCATATGCGGGGAGGTTATTAGCAGACTTGGTAAGGGATAAGTAAATAATTGATAGGACTGTTCCAGCTCTTAAGAGTCTTCCAATTTAGCTCAGGCGGTATAATGCATGTGGAGTGTAGGACTCATGATACCAGGCAGAGCAGGGCACCAAGGTCAAGCCACAGCAAGTTCATTTAAGATCATCAACCAATTTTAAGAATCTTTTAAATGAGATGACAAAGAAGAAAGTGGTGAATAATATCCGAAAGGTATTTTCTAAACATTATAAAATGTAAAGCCTATTATAAGTGAACTACTTCTGCCAAGGAAGAAAACAGCAAATAATCTAAAAACAGCAAGCAAAATACCACCAAAAACCATAGTTCTGGAGTACAGTGGAATTTACATTTCCAAAGCAATATCAGATTGCTTTTCTAACAATATGTGGTTTTGTGAAATATTAAAAGTGGCTAGTGTTTCCTGAGTTCACCCTGATGGATCTCATAGACAAAGTTCTGAGAAGTTCTGAGTGTCAACCTGAAGGTGAACGTTTGCTAGCAATCCACCAACTATAACCCCCAGAAGTTCGGAGCGTCAATCTGAAGCTGAACATTTGCTAGCAGCAATTCACCGAATACAAACCCCATGTTTTTACTCTAAAGATGATTATATTGTACCATCATGCACTGTGTAGTTCACTTTGCATTTTCACGTTGCTTTCTGTTCCAGAAATTAAATGTCCTTTATGTATATGTCATTTTATTTGCTATCACCACAACCTAGCAATTATTATTAGCTCTATCTTATATTTGAGGGAAAAATCATTTAGATGGTTAAAGAGCAATAAGGAGAAGAAAAAGTGTACATTTCGGAGAAAATATCCTGCAAGGTTTCAAATTCTTGAGTCCTTCAGCTGGGGAAGACCCACGCGCCATCTATTTACCACCTTCATTTTAAAGATGAGGATGGTGACCCTAGAAATGGTTTCCGTATTCTATTTAGTGAACTTAAAGACTTTCCAATTTCATTTCTATTTCCTGAGTTTGAAATGAGAATACTTCACTAGCTGTTTTCTAATAATAGAATTCTCATAACCACTAATGGGAGTGTGCCCAGATGAATGAATGGGACTGTCTCTCTGCCTGATGTCTAGCTAATGTATATGCCAGTCCGTATGGTACAAGGAGTGGCTGACAATTAAGTCTCTTCTGGGACATGAACTCTTTCAGTAAACAGACTTCAGATGTGTTTAGGGGCCTCAGTGCCTTCATCTCTAAAATTAGGGGTTGTACTAAATCTTGTAAGTGTTCCTAAAGTTCTAATGTGCCACGGTTCTCACTTTCTTTATATAAATGTCTCCAATGCATAATACATATATATATGTCATAGATAAGCAAATTCACAGGCGTGGTACAGAAAGGAAGGAAGCAGAAATTAGAAATGGGAGATTACATTATATTTTCAAAGGTAAATGACCTCTAAGGAGAAAGATGTTGATTCCAAACTTGTTACTGTTGCACCTTCTCATAGACAAAAAATACTGAAGCACCAGGTCCCTCTTAGGTTTTGTTTAGTTTCTGTTTCCTTCATGAGGTATTGAGAGTTTGTGGTTTTAAATAAGTAGCAGTTTTTCTTAATTTGGTATGTTGTGACTACCACTGCTCCCAGGGTCTAGACAATGCCAACCCTTGCAGTAAAGGGAGGAAAGGGCAGGTGTATCTCCTTGGTGGAGTCTTTTTGGATATCCTTGAGTCCAGAGCTGTAACTCCCAGCTGGCCACACCATCGCATTCCTCTGGAAAACGATTATGTCATCTCTAAAGGAGATTTATGAGCCCTGACGCCAAAGAAACAGAAGGCAGGATGAATTATGAGAAGTTCCAGGTCTGCAAACACTTTCTCCAATAATTAGCCTAAGGAGGGGAGGAGAGAGAAATTAGCCTCACTAAAATTCCATTTTACACAACCCAAATAATGCATTGCTAACATCTGACTGAGCACAGAAATTCATCTTGAGGTGATCCAGCTTGAAACCCCATTTGTAAACAGTCTGAAGGGCTCAGGGCAAAAAAGCATGAAGGGCTGGAAAATGCACAGAGGGGAGCAGGCGACCCCTGGGCGGGACGTCCAGCCCTGACGGATGCAGCTCTGAGAGAGCCCACAGGTAAACACGAGGTGGCTTTGGGTTCCAAGGCAGAAAGGGAGGGTTCACCGCCAGAGGTAACATGGTTTCTGTGCTTGTCTGATGCAGACACAGAGGGAAGGGTGTCCCTGAAATCCCTTGCCGTGGCGGTGGTGTGAGTTTGCAAGCCACTTAAGCCCTTAGCGTGTTGTTGTGCTTGGGCAACCAAGTACTCAACTCATGCAGATGGGTGCTCTTTCATAAGCAAGCTGTAGGGAAGAAAGCGTCCTGGGGAAAAGGTAACAGGAAACCATTAATCTACCAATCACTATTTATCACGTGCCTACCTTATCAGGGGAGGTTATTACGAGATCTGGTAAGGAATAAGTAAATAAAACAGGGCAGTTCCAGCTCTTAGGAGTCTTGCACGCTAGCGCAGGAGGTGTGACGCATGCGCAGTGTAGGACTCAGCTGCCCTGCAGAGCAGGGAGACCGGAAGCGGGAAGTGGGCTGCAAGGAGAAATGACCCCGAGGCTGCAGGGATCTAGAAATGCTGCCAGAAGTGGCCTCCGGAGACAGGATTCTGGGAGAGGGACAGGGGTGAGAGCCTGGAGGGAGCTACGCGTGGCCTAGGGGGTCGCCAGGAGGGAGACGGACCCGGACGAGGTTCCCGGGAGAGTCGCTTAAGAGAAAGGGGTCGGGAGAGACGAGGAGGCATTGGGCGATGAGGTTGGGGGTGTGCTGTGAAAAGAGAGAGAAATATACAGTTCGGAGTCGCTACCAGGTAGCCGTCACGGTGCCAGCGTTCTGCATAAGTCAGCTCGGTTACTCCTCCAGAAGCTGATGCGGCCGATGTCCCCGTGTCACCTTCAGAGATGAGAAACTAGGGTGCAGAGCGGGAAGCGTGCGGAGCCGAAGCCAAGGCCGGGCCTCCCACCCCGGATCTCGGGGCTGCGTGTCTGCGCCCCTGGGACCAGCTCACCCCCCTCTCAAGATAGATAAGGCTGAGGTACACTTGAACTTTAGAGGGACCCGTCCATCATTCTAAATATTCAGGGGGGGAAGAACAGCAAAGGTACTGGTGGGGGGGTAATGGGCAGCTGGGAAGCCACCTGGGGATCTGGAAGGCGGGAGGAATCAGACAGACTCCTGCCTGGCCACCTTCTTAGGGCCAATTCAGAGAGAACTTACTGCCTAACCCTGGCTCGTTTTCCACTCCAATTACTGCATACCAGCCCCCCCCCCCCCCCGCTTCTTTCTGAAATGTCTGGGTTCTATAGAAAAGGAAACCTGGGCAAGTCCAGGACCACAAGCTCCTCGACGTTCTCCCCATCGCAGTGCTGAGATGGGCCTTCACCTTTGAAAAGTCTGTACTGGAGGTGACTGCGTCGCCAACCAGGGGACGCATGGAGTCCAGGCGCAGAGAGCTGGGGGTCTCAGGATGACCTCAGGGGACAGACCTTTTCCTGAAAGGTCTGTGTTCCCTGTTCTCCCCCGAATTCACAGCATCCTGGAGCCAGAGAGCTTTTCCCAAGCAGAGATGGGCAGAAGTCACCAGGGCCTTATTTAGAACACGCTTCATCTCCCCAGCAGAAGACCGGAAGAATAAGAAATTCTCAGGAAAGACATATTGATGACGGAAAGGCATAAAAAGGAGGGTGCAGGGTGAATCTTGACCAGACAAAGAAAAGGAGGCGTAGAAGGCAAGGCCTCTTAGGAATACCAGACAAAGCGCACAGCAAACAAACAAGAAACGTCCGTTTCTATCAACTTACACACGTGTCAAAAATTAAACATTTGTTCCTAGGGAGAGAGAGAGAGATTTAAGGACCAGAGATCCACCAGAGTAATGCTGGTGGAAATCCGACAAAATGCCCTATTTTGAGCAGGAAAATTGTCAAGATGGGCTTGCTGGGGACACATCACCTGCCTCAGGAAGAGGAGAAGCCTCCTGGGACCTTCTGATCACTCTTGAGCTTCGGCAGCTAGAGAAATTACTCCCTCACCTGCGGGTCATTCTCCACTCCCTGTGCTATGGGGCATTTTTTTTCTTTCTGAAATGTCTGCATCCTATCAAAAGGGAAACCCAGAAAACGTCAGGACTGTAAGCTGTTCCAGAGTCTGGCATCACAGTGCTGAGATGGGACGCTCACGTCTCTGAAAATGGTCTGTTAAAATACTGAGCCTAGTAAATCAAAGTAGGATTACTTTGAAGGATTAATACATTATGTATCCTCTAAATGTTTTAAACTGCTGGGCCAAGTGAAACTCCAGACAAAACTTCTTCACCTGGCACGGGCTCAGAGCTAGATCTGTTTATTTATTTCCCGTCAGTGACATTGGAAGTTGGGTACTAATGGCCGAGGTGTGCAGGGAAATGGAACTGCATTCAACCAGGGGCCACCCGACTTTAATGAACTCATTTGAGGATGTGGCTTTCATTCATTAGGGCAAACACATGCAGGAAACCATGTGAAACACTCCACTATGAATTTCTCTCTCTCTCTTTTTTTTTTTTTTTTTGTTCTTTTTCTTTAATGGACCTTTGCTTTGTCAGACTTGCATTATGGTGGAGTTATAAATACAGAAATGAAACATTGATTACTTGTCTCAACTCATCCACAACTTGTGAGAGATGGGACTGGCTCCCCCGTGCCCACCCAGCCACAGAGACTCTGGAGGTGAGTGCTTTTAGGAACTGGATGCCTTTGCAAGCTGCCTCTTCAGCTGAAATTCATTTTTATAAAGTGTTTTCTCACTCAACTATTTCAAGAGACAGAAGGAAGGTCTGGGAGAGATTTTTTTTTTCCCATGAAAATTAGGGCCCTGTCAAACTGCAAATCTTTTCCTTCCCACCCACAGAATTGGTCACTCTCCGTTCATTTGGCTACCACAGGCATGCAGGATAAATGGTGGTGGCCCCAGGCGGTGGCCCAAGCGGTGGCTGGGAGAGGCTCAGTGCCACCCAGGCTTCAACAGGGCTCTCCGCAGGGAATGGCAAGCAAGAAACGGAGACAATAACCAAGGTTTGTTTTTGGTTCCAGGCAGAATGCAAATACGCGTTCCCTGGATGTTAGGTCAAAACAACCATCAACCTAAACAAAGCGAGAGAAAGAAATTTCACAAGAATAAATGGCAACTAATTCCACTGAACTCAGTCTTCCCATTTCTGATAGGTTAGCCTGGGGATGGTGCCTTCATCGAGTTATAAAGCTAACATCACTTATATCTGGACAAACGGATGGCAAGAGACTTGTGATATGATTCATGGGAAAGGACATAACAGGACTTTTGTGACATTTCTGCCAAAACTTCTTAACTGGAATCAAAGCATAAGGGAATATCATCAAACCCAAATTAAAGGACGTCTAACAAAGTAATAGGCTTGTTGTCTTCAAAAGATCAAAATTGGGAAAGACAAAGAAAAGGCTACGACATGATTCTCGATGAAGGAGTCTAAAGAGACATAGCCAAATGAAATGCATGATCTTGAACTGAATTTTATTGCTATAAGAGACATTATGCAATTGATGAAAATCAGATATAGACTGTGAATTAGAGAATGGCGTTATATCAACATTAAGTTACTTGATTTTGAAAAGTGCACTATAGTTGGGTGGGAGAATTTTCTCTGTTCTTAGACAACATGCTCACTGGTAAAAGGACACATTATCTCCAACTTCCTTGTCAACAATTCAGAAAGAAAATTATCTACATTGATCTATCTAGAGCAGTGGTGACATCTTAGCTCACAGTAAATTCAAACACTTGAGTCCAAGTGATCCTCTTGCCTCAGCCTCCCAGGTAGCTGGGACTATAGGGGTCGGCCACGACACCCAGCTATTTTTTAGAGATGGGGTCTCTCTCTTGCTCAGGTTGGTCTCGAACATGTGAGCTCAGGCAATCCACCCACCTCAGCCTCCCAAGTGCTGAGATTATAGGCATGAGCCACTGCACCTGCCTAAAAGATTATTAATTAAATTACTTTTGAAAGAAGTTCAAAGCACAGTAAGCATATTCTTTCTTTCTTTATTCTTTTTTTGATCAACATAATTTAAGTATGACACAGAAGGTTAACTATAGGTTCAAGTGTACAGTTAGAGTATAAAAAAATCGTTGAAAAGCACTGAGAAAACGAGGGGGGAAAAGGGAGCAAATGGCAAAGCAAATAAGATAAATGTAAAATAACTCAGGTCTGAGGAAACAGTATAAGGAAGTTCCTCATACTATTCTTGTAATTTTCCTGGGAGTCTGAAAATATAGGGTGTCCCAAAAATTGCCCATAAATCTGCCATACATAAGAAAAATGGGAAATTATAGCTAAATGTACATTTACTGACAAAGTATTCATTAATTTTACAGAGAAGTCTCTACATGTGGTCCACCTCTTTGTAAAATTTTAGAATGAATATTTTGTCAATAAGGGTATATTTAGCTACAATTGCCCATTTTCCCTATAAATGGTGACATTAGGAACTGTGTTTGGGACACCCAAACCCTGTATGTCAAACTAAAAATGGTCCCAATAGTAAATCTAACAGAACCAGAACTTTTGTTCTACTTTAAGGACAAAACTGAAAAAATCTACCAGCAAGGTTTCAGCAGCTCTGAGATGGAGGGACCCACTCTTCACCCTGGCTTGTCACCGAGCACAGTGCAAGAGACAACTGTTTGAAGACTCTGAAATGTATTAGTAGCAGACAGACGGGGGAAATATCTGAATTCCAAGTGCTTCCAAACACTTGGAGAGGTGGAGAGCTTATCATTTTGTTTGTCCTATGGAATGTCCCCTGGCCGGAACCCAGTGAAGTCTAGAATATGGAAGTGGACTTCAGCACATATATGCACACTCACACACACTCTCACATGCACACTCACACACTCACACACATGCACAATCACATGCACACTCTCACACACTCATAAACACTCTCACATGCACACTCTCACACACTCATACACACTCACATGCACACTCTCACACACTCATACACACTCTCACATGCACACTCACTACATAATCACATGCACACTCACACACTCTCACACGCAGTCTCTCACACACTCATACGCACTCCACACACTCTCACACACTTTGACATGCACACACACTCTCACACGCACAGTCTCACACACTCACACACACTCTCTGACACACTCTTGCACACAGGCGCTCACACACTCACACACATACACACACGCACACTCACACACATACAGTCTCTCACACACTCATATGCACACTCACACACACTCTGACACACTCACACACACCCTCACATGCATACTTACACAGTCTCACACACTGTCACATGCACACTCACACACATGCACACCCACACACGTACACGCTCACACGCACACTCTCATGCACACTCTCACACACAAACACACACTCACGCACACACTCACAGAACTCCAGAGGATGCCCTCCAGTTTTGGCTCTGAGAGTGTAAGAGAGAACGCTCAACTCAAAAGAAAGAGTGGGGGAAGTCTTATTCTTTTATCTTCTTTGCTTTTATTTTTTCTCTGCTCCCTCACACCTTGGCTCCAAAGCTGACCTACTGGCAAAGGTGAGGTCACACAACCCTCAGGGCCGTCAGCTCTCCAGGGGGGGACCTGATGGAGAGGGGGTATCTCGAATGCATTTTCTTCTCTCTGTCCTCCCACCCGGTGGCCTGACTTCCAGGCAGTTATGGGAAGTGCCTAACGAGGGGGGTTGCGAAAACCCCCACTTTCTGGATTAAAATCTAAGAAAAGGCAGCCCCAGGAAGTTGGCCATGGGAAGAAAAATATTTAGGAAAAGAGCTGCACCAAGAGAATCGCCTAAGCCCAGGAGCTGGAGGTTGCTGTGAGCTGTGTGATGCCACGGCACTCTACCCAGGGCGATAAAGGGAGACTCTGTCTCTACAAAAAAAATAATAATAATAAAAAATAAAGTTGGTTGTGATTCCTGGGCTCATCCTAAATTGTAGTGTCTAGATCTATACCCAGACAAGCAAAGGGATAGACCACCACCCACGACTCAGACTGGCCTCTGGTCGGGGTGGGGAGTTGGCAGGCATACACACACATGGGGCAGGTCTGAGTGACAGTGTAGAAGTTTGGCAAACCGAACTGGCATTGCAAGGACAGCTCCAATAAGGACAGTCAGGACTGAATCCAACCAGATTGTCTGCTAAAACACAAATACCAACATTCTCCATAGAATTTAATCAAGAGCCAATGTCTCATAATATTCATGGTGTCTATGATGAAATTAAAAATTACATGACATACAAAGAACCAGAAACACACCCACTCCCATGGGGAAAAGACAACCAGGGGAGATGACACAGCTATTGTGTTCTCTAACAAAGACCTTGATGTTGTAGAAGTGCTTTAACAAGGAATCCTAAACATCTTTGAAACAAAGGCAAGGTAAAAAGCATCATCGCAGAAAGAGAAAGAACAGGTGGAATTTCAGAACTATCAAATACAAAAGCCAAAGGAAAAAAATTCATGGGTTTTTTAGAACCATGGGAACTTGATGATAGGTGAATAAATATTATTCCATTGGAACAACAGAAAGTGAAAAGTAGAAAAAATGAAAAAGACTCAGGGTCTAGGAAACAATACCCGGAAGTCTACTAACCCTGTACTCAGAAGCACAGGAGGAGAGGAAAGTATAGGAAAAATACATAAAGAAACAATGGTAAAAGCTTCTGAAATTTGTTGAAAGCCTAAACACATAAAGAAGTTCAGTGAACCCCATAAAGGATCTAAGAAAAAAATTCCATACTCAGCTATGTCATATTAAAATTGCAAAGAATTAAGGACAAAGAAAAAAAAAAAAACAGAAAAATAACCCAAGGGTGGGAAAAAAACAATGAATTACTTGTAGAGGATCAACAAGGTAATTAATGATAGTTTTTCAACAGGATACATGGAGGCCACATTAGAACAGAAGAAATAGAATCTTTCCTGTTCATAGATGGTAACGGTTTTCTTTGCAGAAAATCCCAAAGTTGTCACAAAACTTACATTAAAAGTGCAGGATATAAGATTTACACACAAAAATTAATCCTATTCCTATATAAAGGCAACCAACAATTAGAAACTGAAATAAATAAAATATTTCAGTAACGATAGTCCCAGGAGAGAGAAGAGCTTAGGTATAGAGCTAATAAACCTTGCACAGGATCTTTATGCAGAAATCACAAAGTATCCAAGAAAGAAAGCAAAGACCTAAACAAATGGAAAGATATCCCATGTTCATTGATTGAAAGGCTGAATGTAGTAAGGAAAAACTTATGTACAGATTTAATGCAATTCCTATCAAAATCCCAGCAAGGTATTTTGTAGATAAGGGCAAATTGATTCAAACAGAAAAAACAAGAAGCTAGAAAAACTCAAATGCAATTTAAAAAGAAAAAGTTGGAGGAATTGTGCTACCTGATCTTAAGACTTACAAAGCTACACTGGTTCAAGGACATATTAATTAGTGGAACAGAATAAAGGGTCTAGAAATAGACCTACACAAATAGGACTTACCGATTTTTGACAAAGATACAAAGGTAATTCAGTGAGAAAGGATGGTCTTTTCAATAAAAGTTGCTAGAATACCTGGACATTTATTTGCCAAAAATCACAATGAACCTTGTCCTAAATCTTAGATAATAAATTTTAAAAATTAATTCAAAAGGGATCATAGATTCAAAAATAAAATATGAAACCAGAAAAAATTTTAACAAAAACATAAGAGAAAATCTTCAAGACCTGGGGTTAGGTAAGTAATTTTTAGACATGTCGATAACATATGATCCATCATGGGTGAATTTCCTGAGCTCACAGATTTGAGACCAGCTTGAGCAAGAGAAGACTCTGTCTCTAAAAATAGCTGGGTGTTGTGGCAGATGCCTGTAGTCCCAGCTACTCTGGAGGCTGAGGCAAGAGAATCGCTTGAACCCAAGAGTTTGAGGTTGCCGTGAACTATGACACCACGCACTCTACTGAAGATGACAAAGTGAGACTCTCAAAAAAAAAAAAAATTGATGATTACACTTTGTCAACATTAACAATGTTTTATCTGTGTGCAAAACTCAACTGTAAGAAATACAAGCCAATCCTAACAATGGCAAAGTAAGCAAATAGACACTTTGCCAAAGAGGATATATGGAAGGAAAACATGTGCGTGATAAAGATTCTCAGCGTCATTAGGGAAATGCAAATTAAAATCCCAGTAAGCTGCCGCTTCCTACCTATCAGAACGTCTACAGGAATACCAACTACTGGCAAGGATACTGAGCTACTGCAGCTCACATACATTGCTGGCGGGAAGACGGCCTAGTCAATCTGGAAAACATTTGGCAATTTCTTATAAAATAAACATACATTCACCATATGATCCAGAAAGCCAATGCTAAGTATTTTACCCAGGAGAATGAAAACATGTTCACACAAAACCTGTACACACAATTTTACAGCAGGTCTACTTATAATTGGGGGAGACAACTCAAATATCCTTCAAGAGCTGAATGGTAAGTAGACACCTGTTGTGCAGAGGTGGTACAACGGAATGTCACTGAACAGTGAAAAGGAAAGAACGCTGAATACCTGCAGGCTCTTAGCTGAATATTAAAGGCATCAGGCTGGATGAAAGAAACCAGCCTCAGAAAGTTATGTCCTGTATTATTGCACTTCTGTGCTTGAAAAGGCAAAGGGCTAGTGACAAAAGTTGCCAGGGGTTGAGGGGTAGTTAGGGTGTGACTGCAAGGTGACAGCATGAGGACGTTTAGGGGGAGGCTCGTATCCTCTCTGGAGTCCCAGGGTTGTGTCCAGGTGTTATGATGGCCCCGTTGTGAGATTTCAGTCTATATTGTCACACTAATGATCCACCTTAGAATCTGAGGACGGTTATTTATATACTCAACTGACACTGAGCAATTTTACTTCAACTCATACCTCTTCGAGTTGACTACTTTCTATTATCTGTAGCACCACGTCCTACCCTCACCAGGCTGATAGTTGAGGCCAGCAACTGAGTTGTGGCCATACTTACCTTTTATCACCCCCTCCTTACTCTCTAGCAGGGAGCTTCCATCTTTATAAATGATATTGGAAGTGATTATAGTTTGTGTTTATAGGAAAGGGGAAGGGAGGTAGGTGAGGGAAAGAGAGACAGAAAAAAAGGAGGGGAAAGAGAAAGAGAGAAACATGGAGTAAAGCTACATGGAATTTGGAATTTTTTTAAGTACCCCTTAAATAAGTATATTTTTAATAGGCTCGTACAAGGAATGTACTTTTCAATGGAAAGAAAAAGAAGTTCTCATTTTGTCTGCCACTCGTTAGCTATTTTATCTTTATAGGGTAATTATCATTTCCAGACTTTGGTTTTCTCAACCATAAAATGAAATGTTTGGGCTAATTTCTAAATATTCTAGTGTTCATTGATTCCTGTATTTTCTCAAGACAAGACCTTCTCTTCCACATTCTTTACTGTTTATTTTGTAATTTGTTCGAAGCAAATTCTCTCTCGACACTTAAAAGGATTCTTTGAAAACTATTAGCATGAGAGAAGATTTCCCATAACCATCATATCATATATGTTTCCTATTAGGGTTTCTGACATTCCACATGTTTTCAAAGGTAATTGGAAATACTGGAGACAATTTAAGGGTCATTATTGTGTTAGCCAAGAAAATAGCTAATGATGACTTTAGCTACTGGGCTATTCAGCCGGTTATAAAGCCCATTAGCTCAATTAAGTAAATCAAATAGGAAAAAACATTTAGACTTAAAAAGCCATCCACCACTACCTCCTCCTTGCCTGTAAGGCTTCTATTTCATGGTGAATTCAAACTGTTTGTTCGTTCTATGCAGAAGAAAATGACCAGATCATCTGATTGAGCAGATGCAGTGATACGAGATCACTCAGCATTTGTAAACCATAAACCCAAAATTACATTAAGTAGCAATTTTTAAGAGAGCAGGAAAGACTAGAAACCTCCTGTGTAAATCCAGGCTTGAGCATTGGGGGGGGTGGTTTCTTTCCCTGTACTGAGAGGCAGGTCTCAGAAGCAGCCCCCGGACTTTTCTTCCCTTAAAGGACTTTCTTCAATCCTGGAATGGTCTGTAGGTTTGGGTTTTTATGAAGGCAAGGGACTAGTATTGATATGAATGTTTATGATTCCAAGCATTGCAATTCCAGGTGTTTACGGCACTCTGATCTTGAGTAGGCACTTAAGCTTCCAGAGGCCAGGCCCTGGAGATAATACTGAGGTTAACTTGTAGTTTTATATTATTCAAGTGAGAAGTTCAGAGAATGTTTGAAGTGACTTGCAAAGAGGGAAGAACACCATTGCTCTTGCTATGAATATTTTTGTATAGTTATTACTTTCAGGAGGTATTATTGCTGGAGACAATTACCCTTTGGCCACATACCTAAATGCTTACTTTGTTACCAACATTGAAGGTGTGGAGTCCCCTTTTCTGAACACCCCTGTGAAGGAGCTCTTTTTCTTTTTCTTTTTTGAGGCAGAGTTTCAATTTGCTGCCTTCAGCAGAGTGCTTTGGAATCAACCTCAAACTCCTGGGCTCAAGTAGCTCAAGTAGCTGGGACTACAGGCACCCACCACAATACCTGGCTATTTTTAGAGATGGGGTCCTGCTCTTGCTCAGGATGGTCTCTAACTCGTGAGCTCAGGCAGTCCACCTGCTTTGGCCTCCCAGAGTGCTGGGATTTCAGGTGTGAGCCATCTCGCCCAGCTCTAGGAAGTCTTCATTCTATTGTTAGCGTCCTTGTGGTCGCAGGTCACCCCAGCAGGGTTGATGTGAGTTCTTCAACCTTCTCTTTTGGCTCAGATCCAAACCATCGGCTCTCTTGCTAAATTTCTGTCCTTGAACTCTCCTTCTGGAGGGAGCCTCTGTGGAAAGCTGGCTACAGACCACCATCTTGGCTCCTCCCCTGGAAGTCTTCATTCTAAACAGCGTGGGTCCTTCCATTTCCCTGGGACTCACGCCTATAAAATAATAAGGTTGTAAATTCTCTCCTATTTCTGTTGATCATTGTGAAATTTGGTCCCAAAATTGACTCTGATGCAGATCATGAAATTGTCAATAGCCAGTTGGTCCCTAAAAGATAAGAAACTACTACCTCGACCTGAAGTAGGGCGTTTCTAATGCTTCCCCTAGAGACTTCCTAGCATCTCGACCTCTCCCTGGTAGATGCTTATTGTTTGACTGATGCACAAGTGCAGGGCAAATCTGCCTTCTCCAAAGTTATCTCTTCCCTTCTGTTTATAGCCTCCCTACCTTTGGCTCAGCCCATGCAATGCTGTGTTTTTGTTTTTGAGACAGAGTCTGTCACCCCAGCTGGAGTGAAGTGGCATGATCATAGCTCACTACAACCTCAAAGTTCTGGGCTCAAGAGATTCTCCTGCCTCAGCCTCCCAAGCACCTGGAATTACAGGCACATGCCACTACACCTGATTCATTTTTCTATTTTTTGTAGAGACAGAGTCTCACGCTTGCTCAAGCTGGTCTTCAACTTCTGGCCTAAAGGGATCCTCCCCAAGTGCTAGGATATGATGGTCTAAGAAACATGGTCTATTTCTCCTGTGCCCACTTTTTTCATCTGCATGTCATGAGGTGATAATGCTGAAATACTCATTACTGGGAACAACCCAAGGACATCAAATTTGTATAAATAACCCATCTGAGTTAGTCCTGTCATATAATAACTTGTAATAAAACTCATCACTTGTTGTCTCTTCAAGTGTACCTTAGCGTTTATTATTTTTAATGATACTTACTGTGTACACCTGAGTTCTGTGCACAGACTAGGCCATAGATGTCTGTTGAATGGGCAGATGAATGAGTAGCTGAAGTTACATCTGTCCCGATGGATGAGATGGCCTCTCTAGTTCATCTTCCAGCCTCCAGGGCTATGATACGTTTTTCCTATTTCCAGATTTTTCTTTATGTTCTCTGTTGATTTCTAGAGAGCAGCAAATAGCTTCTCGCCCTGTGGGGTGGAGGGGAGGGATTTTGGCAGGAAAAAAAATCATACTCTTTACCTGTCAGCTACCTTCTAGAAATGCACCAACTGAGAGACAGAGAAAGTGGAAAACACACCATGCGATTGCTAACAGTTGGCGGAGCAGCAAGTGCACTCGAGTGGGTGGCATTTGTCCCCGTTTCTGTGCTCTGATCTGAAGCTTGTACAACAGATGTACGGAGGCTGGAGGATGGCAGTGCTCATTTGTGGAGGTGATAATGCTCGGAGAATGCCCAGGCCACCAGGAGCAGAGTGCCTCGGGCTGATGAACCTGTTGGTCCTGCTGGCTGGTTTTTCTTCAGTGACAGTTTTAACCATTTGCAATGCTAGAAGCAACGGCTAACATTGCTAATGTAACATTTCTTTATATGGCCAGGCTGCCAGACCTACAGGGCATGGAGCATTTCAAAAACACTGTTGCTTTACATTCATTTCTGAATAAAATGTAAACTCCAACTCCAAAAAATTAGCATCCCAGAAACCCTGTGTGTTGCTAATTACAAAATGGCTTGAGACTATTACAGCCAAGTGTTGCCTTTCGTTTTTGTCTGTAGTCAACCTGATGTCTTTTTTTGCTGTGTGGTGAGTATATAATACATTTTATTGTCCCTATTTTTACTTCTCCTTTGGTTTTTCTTTCACATAAGTTCACACCTTATATGCTAGCTTTCATATTTCCCTAAGTTAAAAAAAAAAAAAGCAGTAGGTATAATCATCTATCAGATGGACTAAATACATTCTTTTCAAGATCTTTAGGCATTTTTCTGTAATTAAAAAAAATGGTAAAAAATAAAAATTCCCTGACAAAGGGACAATTTATTTGCAATTATCAAATCAGAGTTAGAATTTAACCTTGTATTTTAAACAAGGGGTATGTCTAGTACAGATGGACTATTAGCCCTAGGACAAATATGGGCTGTCCAATGTCTATTGGAATTGCATAGATTTTTAATACTCTTAAATTGAATAGTAAGAATCTATAGAAGATGCAACATTCTGCTTTTTTAAGAAGTTGGTGGAGAAACTATGTCTGTTTCTAATTACACAAACTAGTTAAGGAAAAGAATTTAAATCAGCTGATATTTTTCCTTTCATTATTTATGATTTAAGCCAGCTCATCTTTTTCCTTTCATCATTTACTTGTCATCTAATGACTGGTATGATTGAATTTAAACATTTGCAGTGGGTTGCTTCTGGCTTTGTGTATGTAGAGCTGATGTCTCAAAGAGTAGCATGCTTCACAAACAGGAATTTTATCCTTTTCATGAAACACTGTGCTTTACAGGCAATTTCTCTGTTTCTGCCATTTTGATTCTCTGCTCATGCCCATAAAATAATGCAAATTAGATCATTAGTCATTGACGACATTGTCAAGAGAGTAAAATTATCAAGAAACTCTCCATGCCCAATCTCAAATTATATATTGTATGTTAAGAGGAATGTTTTTATCAAGGACAAGTCCATTATTTCTTCTCATAACCTGACTCTGAATCTAAGATTTTGGTACAAAATCTTTATTTGAAGAGAAATAGGGAAAAAATGATACTCTTTACCTGTCAGCTGATCATAATTATCATCTTATCTAGTGTCTGCTATTGTTTAAATGGCCTCAGAGCCATTCTGATCATTCTTTGGTGATCACCAGATTACCAGAAGCATTGACCTTGCACCTGGAAGGCACGTTCTTGGTCCCATTCACACAGTGAGTTCACTACAAAGAGAAAAGTTCTATCAATGTAATTAGAAAACCCTCATGACTTTGGAAATGAAAAGGACTAGCAGCAATCAAAAATAGCTTTTCAGGAGTGGTCTTAATAGCACAGACAACTTCACCCTCTTCTACCTACATTTACTGACATCAAGAATAGGGGATCAGAATTGCTTCTACCCTGCATTCCTATGTAGCCATGATTTCATTCCCAAATGCCAACTGGTGTCTATTTTCCTTTTCAGACCTTATATTTAGAGAAACAGTTGGAAATATTGCTCTGGGTGCTACACTCACTCAGTAAAATCTCTTGTTCCCAGGGTGGAGTAAATAGGTAAAGAAACCATCACCTGCCCTTCACTCAACTTGGCATGTGAATACATAAATTTCCCAGAGATCTGTTCAGACTACTACATTCCTGAAACAATAACAATGACAAAAAATTGAACAGAAAATGGTGAAAACTGTATCTTTTAAAAAACTTCACTTTTGTATTTTATCAGTCAGTAATCATAGAACTTTGAAGTTGAAAAGAATGTAAGAACTTTTCAAATAGGGCAGGGGTGAAGATGAGAATGTGTCACCCTGGTAGAAAGTAAAAAACAAAAAAAAACACTGAACTTAAAATCAGGAGATCTGGTGGGTCAAATGTTTTATGAACAAAGAAAGTAACTTGACTGACTTTTATAGGTCATTGTCTTGACTGTCAAGAGGATGCTTCAAGGTAAGTGTCCAATAGAGATCAAGTTTTGAGAATACAGGGCAGGGATCTCCAAATTCCTGGGTTATAAACTCCATTTAAAAAAAAAATCTAGATGTCCTTCATATACTTAGAGGTGTTTTATAGTATGTTTACTGGCCTGAAATAAAATCAACTATATAGAGAGAGAGTGAGGGATTTAAATAAAATTAAATATTTATATATATATATATAAAGGGATTTATATATAAATTTATATATAAAGGGATTATATATAAATATAAAGGGATTTATTATGATTGGGAGAGAATGTTAGAGGAAGTTTCTATTTTTTACTCTGATTATAGAATGTACTTTATTCAATAAGCTTCTATTCAAGCATAATTTGTGTAATAAAAACACTATATTTTTAAAAACTAATCTCTCAGGTGGCGGCTGTGGCTCAAAGGAGTAGGGCACTATCCCCATACACCGGAGGTGGCCGGTTTAAACCCAGCCCTGGCCAAAGAAAAAAACTAATCTCTCATTTGAGAAAATACAATGATATTTACAGACCTTTACCTCTATCACCATAAATTACTTCGGTTTAATACTCAGTATGGAGAAATACAGAAACAGTATAAAGGAAAAGAATGTGACATGTGTTTCTTCATCTCTAACAATTAATGTTGTCTTAAGAATTTTACATCATTCCTAGACAATTAGACCTATCATGAAATGTTTTCAAACAAATACAAACTGGGACTCTTTGCCACAGGAAAAAAAAATTAAAATGCAAAACATATATAAACAAAGAAGATGTCCCTGATTGAACAGAGTTCTGAACTTGTCCTGCTTTTACTACTGGCCTCTTAAGAGTATTCTATGTTTTTATGAACTTTTATTTGATTATTTACTGAAATCCCTCAGAAACTATTGAAATACCTTCTTTCAATCAGTTAAGACCAGAAACCAGAAGAATACAACTTTGCTGTTATTACTTTTGCTCCTAGAAAGATAATAAAATTGTAGGGAAGATATGGTAGTTAAAATAAAACTGAGAGTTTAAAAAACTATGACCTACCCCCAAAGATTGAAGTTTTGGCTTCCAAGAACTTAGTAGGCTATCTGTGAATATTTGTTGATAACGATATGAAAGGGAGAGAAAGATAAAGGAAAGAGAGAAGGGAGAAGGGAAGGAGGGCAGGAAGGAAGGATGGAAAGCTGATGAATAACAGTGTTTACACTAATTACTTTGAAAGAAAATAACAATGTAGAATGAGCTTCATTGCCACCCTAAAGTAAGCAAGATACTTCTGCTTACAAGGGGAGGGGCAAGGTTTTCTGTTCTGCATCTTAAAAAAATGTTTTGTGTCTAATGTAGATCTAAGAAGAACCCAAGGATATACCAATAAATGTAAATAGTTCAATTTATAGAGATGAAAGAGCAAGAACTTATATAATGTACTCTAGATCCTTTAAAGGAATGTTAAAGTTGAGTCCATTTTTTTGTCCCTAAAATCCGTCACTTTTAAGGTCTTAAAATTTTTGCCCTAGGTTGACCAATCTTGCCAAATTTTTTCAGGCAGTGGATCAAGAAAAGGGGAAAAGGATAAGAAGGGCTATGTGAGGAGAAACTATGATTAGAGAAGTATCAGCAATAGCTTAAAGTAAGGGAGAAAACAATGCTGGTAGCCTACCAATTATGGAAAGATCAAAGAAAAATGTTGTGCTAAAAATGAACTGTTAGGGCATCTCATCAGAGAAATGGAAATGGAAGGAAGGAAAGAAATAAGGAAGGAAGGAAATGAAAACACTTGAACAAGGATTTGAAAGAAAGAAAGAAGGAAGAACAGAAGGAAGGAAGGAAGGAAATGAAAATTCTTGACCAAAAGACTATAATAACTTAGATTTTTAAAAATTCATGAGTGGGACTTAATGGCGATTGAAAATAAAGAAAGAGTCACAGAGTAAAGATAGATTGATAGAAATTATCCAACCTAAAGATGGAGAGAAGAAAAGGTGAAGGAAAAATGAAGATTCTAAGAAATAAGTAGCACAATATAAAATATCTAATTCGCATATAATTTCAGTTCCAGAAGGAGAAGAAAGTGAGGATATTTTAAGAAATGATGGTCAACTGTTTCTAGTTGATATCTGATGGAAAATAGAAACTTACATATTCAAGAAGCTCAGGAAACCGTAAGTGAGAAGAATGCAAACTAAACCACAAAAGACCCCCTGGGCTAACTTCCTAAAAACCAAGATAAAGAAATAAGCTCTTAAAAAATTATATACAATGATATGCTGGAATCTCAGATGAGCAAAGGTACAAACATCTGAACATTTATTGCAGTTCAGTTCATAATTGCCAAGTCGTGGAAGCAATCCAAATGCTCATCAACCCATGAATGGATCAACAAACTGTGGTATATGTATACCATGGAATATTATTCAGCCATAAAAAGATGGAGACTTTACATCTTTTATGTTTACCCAGATGGAGATGAAACACATTCTTCTCAGTAAAGTATCTCAAGAATGGAAAAAAAAATCCAATGTACTCATACAAATATTAAACCAATATATAAACACACACTTATATGAATGACAAAACACAAATATAGTCTAGCAAGGGGGAAGGATTAGAAGGGAGAGGGGAGGGTGATTGGTGAGAGGAAGGAGGGTATTTGGTGGGATTTCACCTAAGGTCCATGATGGGAGGGTGTTCAATACACCCCGCTGGGTGAGGGCTCTTCTACAAATTAAACTTTACCTTGGAAGTGAGAACAATGTAGCCTAAAAATTTGTACCCTCATATTATTTTGAAAAAAAAAAGAGTGAGAAAAATAAAACTAGAAAAAATTACATACAAGGGAAAAAATAACATAAATGATGACTTAGTTTTCATCTAAAACAATAGAGTCCAGAATAAAATAGAATAAGATTTTTAAATGCTAAAAGCAAAACAAAACACATGTCAATCCAGGATTCAACACAAAGAGAAAATATCCTTCAGAAATAAGTCAGAAACAAAGACATTTTCAGATAAATAAAAGCTGAAAGAAATTATTCAATCAGACATGAATTATATTTTTAAAAATGATAATATATATTCTTAAGGCTGAAGGAAAATGCTACCACTTTGAAATCTGGGTCTACTGGAAAGAATGAAGACCACTACAAATGGTGAATAATAAGAAAATACAAAAGACTATGTTTTTTCCTTCTAAATGAAAACTGATGGAATAAAATGAAAATAATGATATTTGTAAGATAGGGCTTATTCAGCATATAAAAGAAAAGTATGAAAATATTAGCTCAAAGGTTAAGGGATAAATCAATCTGAGTTGATTGACAATTAAAACACAGCATTTGAAAATATGTAGACTGTGTAGCTGGCTTCTATTAGTTTTGTGCATATTGCAAGGGTACATGTCAAATCTATTAAGAGTATAAATGTCTTAACCCAACAATTAAATAAGTGAGGTTAAGGATTTGTTCACCAGTTTGATGTAACCATTCCAAATTGTGTATAAAATCAGCATATTGTACCCCATAAATGCAGTAATGTACACAGTTATGATCTAATAAAAAAAAAGAAAGAAAGAAATGTCCCATCTAACAGTAGTTCACACCCATAATCCTAGCACTCTGGGATGCCCAGGCGGGAGTATTGCTTGACTTTAGGAGTTTGAGACCAACCTGAGCAAAAGCAAGAGCCCATCTCTAAAAAAAATAGCCAGGCATTGTGGTAGGTACCTGTAATCCCAGCTACTCAGGAGGCTGAGGCAAGAGGATGATTGCTTGAGCCCAAGAGTTTGAGGTTGCTGTGAGCTATGTTGCCACAGCACTCTACCAAGGGTGACAAAGTGAGACTCTGTCTAAAAAAAAAAAAAAAAAAAAATAGTTCCACCTATGCCTATTTTCTTAAGTGTTCTTATGAGAAAAGAATGCTGAATTTTGTCAGATGTTTTTTCTGTGTCTGTTGAGAGGATACTATGATCTTTGTTTTTGCTTCCATTTCTATGGTAGATTAAGTTTATAGATTTGTATGTGTTGAACTAGCCTTGCATCCCTAGGATAAAGCCCTCTTGATCATGATGCATAATTTTTTTTAACATGTAGGTGTATTCCATCAGCTAGGATTTTGTTGATTATTTTTGTGTCAATATTCATTAATGATATTGGTTATAGTTTTCTTTTTTTGTTGGACCTCTTCCTGATTTGGGTATCAGGGTGATATTTGCCTCATAGAAACAGTTGGGGAGGGGTCTTTCCTTCTCCATGTTTTGGAATAGGTTCTGCAATATAAGTATGAGCTCTTCTTTGAAAGTTTGGTAGAATTCAGTTGTGAACTCATCTGGCCCAGGACTTTTTATTGTTAGAAGCATTTTTATTGTTGTTGTGATTTTTGTGCTTGATATCAGGCTTTTAAAGATTTTTAATTCTCTCTGATTAAGTCTAGGGAGGTGGTGTGATTCCAAATAGTCTGTTTCCTCCAAATTTTCAAATTTCTGGGCATAGGGTTTTTTGTAGTAATCAGCGATGATCTTTTGTATCTCTGTGGTATCTGTTATTTTCCCTTTTTTTTTTTTTTTGTTTCTGATCGAGGTTATTAGAGATATTACTTTTCTGTTTCTAGTTAATGTGGCCAAGAGTTTATTGACAAACCCATAGCCAACGTCATACTGAGTGGAGTAAAACTGAAAGCATTTCCGCTTAGAATCGGAATCAGACAAGGACGTCTGTTATCACCACTACTATTGAACATCATGCTGGAAGTCCTAGCCAATGTAATCAGGCAAGAGAAGGATATTAAGGGCATCCAAATGGGGACAAACTTTTATTCTTTGCTGTTGATGTGATCTTATACTTAGAAAACCCCAGGGACTCAACCATGATATTCCTAGAAATGATCAAGTTTTACAGTAACATTTCAGCATATAAATCAGTCAACCTGAGAATCAAATAAAAGACACAATTCCCTTCACAATAGCTTCAAAGAAAAAGAAATATCTTGGAATATACATAACAAAGAATATAAATGGTGTCTACAAAGAGATGTATTAAGCCCTGAAAAGAGAAATAGCAGAAGAGTTCAACAAATGGAAGAACATACTATGCTCATTGGGGTGGCGTCTGTGGCTCAGTGAGTAGAGTGCCAGCCCCATATGCCAGAGGTGGAGGGTTCAAACCCAGCCCTGGCCAAAAACTGCAAAAAAAACAAAAACATACTATGCTCATGGCTGGGAAGAATCAACATTGTTAAAATATCCATACCACCCAAAGCAATCTACAGATTTAATGCAATCTCATTAAAGTAAGAGTGTCATACTTTGGAGAACTTGAAAAAATATTTCTTCATCTTAGGTGGAACTAGAAAAAAACCCCGACAGCCAATGCAATTCTAAGAAATAAAAACAAATCCAGAGGCATCACTCTACCAGACTTTAGGTTATATGGCAAGTCTGTAGTGATCAAAACAGCACAATACTGGCACAATAATAGAGACATAGATCCAAGGAACAGAATAGAAAACCTAGAGATGAAACCAGCCTCATAGCACCATGTGATCTTCAATAAACCAACAAAAGCACACACTGGGGAAAAGAATCCGTAGTCAACAAATGGTGCTGGGAGAACTGGATAACCACATGTAAAAGAGTTAAGCTGGACCCACACCTCTCACCACTTACAAAAATTGATTCATGATGGATGAAAGATTTAAATCTAAGACACGAAACAATAACAATCCTGTAAGAAAGTGGGAAAAACTATTGATGATATCTGCCTGGGAAACGATTTTATGAAGAATACTCCATTGGCACTTGCGGCAACACCAAAAATAAACAAATGGGACTTGATCAAGCTAAAAAGCTTCTTCACAGGTAAGGGCACAACTAAAGCCAACAGACAACCTTCACAATGGGAGAAGATATTTGAATGTTACAAATCTAACAAAGCCTTAATAACCAGAATTTACAGAGAGCTCAAATTAATCAATAATGAAGGGAAAAAAAAGAACAAACAACCCTATTTATCACTGGGGAAGAGATAGGATCAGAACTTTCTCTGAAGAAGACAGACAAATGGCTAACAAACATGAAAAAATGCTCATCATCCCTAATCATCAGAGAAATGCAAATCAAAACTACCTTGAGATATCACCTAATCACATGCTATGATTATATATTTTGCAGTTTGAGGTGTAACAGCATGAATACCAAAATTTCTTTTCCTTCTTCACTATTTTATGGATAGAAGATTTAGTGTTGTCATAGATCTTAGCAGCCTCAGCATATGATTCATTCATTTCTCTTTCTTTCTTTCTTTTCTTTCTTTCTTTCTTTCTTTCTTTCTTTCTTTCTTTCTTTCTTTCTTTCTTTCTTTCTTTCTTTCTTTCTTTCTTTCTTTCTTTCTTTCTTTCTCACTCTGCTCAGGTTGGTCTTGAGAACTCCTGAACACAAGCCATCCACCCACCTCTGCTTGCCAGAGTGTTAGGATTACAGGTAGGAGCCACCACCCAGTCTTTTGCTTTACTTATTAAGTTGAGAACTTTTACCTTTTCATTAAAAGGGAGCACTTTATGGCTTATGTTTGGCATCTCCTAATTTCCAGCATCACTGATCTTGTGCTTTGGGGCCATACGAAGTAACCAAGGGCACTGAACACTGACAATGGAATTATCACAACAATTGATCTGATAATAGAGATGGTAAGTAAGTGACTAATGGGCAGGGAACATCTATAGCTTGGAGGTGCTTGGACAATGGTAAAAGTCATATCCGGGGCAGGAAGGAATAGAACGGCACAAAATTGTATCACACTACACAGAACAACATGTAATTAAAAACTTATGAATTGTTTCTTTCTGAAATTTTTTATTTAATATTTTTGAGCCACAGTTGACTCTGGGTAAGTAAAACTATAAAAAGCAAAACTAAATAGCAAGGAACTACTATATAACAATAGCAGACTTCAAGCCCAGGCCAACTTCTGACTATATTAACATAAAACCCTACACTAAAGTTCTAGTAGCAGAAAAGACATCTACCTTTGTCCTTGACAACATGTCCAACTTTACAAAGTATAAGGAAAAAAAAAACGTTATAAAGCATAAGAAAAGGCAAAAATAAAAAACTACATAATCTTAAGAGGCAAAAAAAATTATCACCACTAGACTAAGATGTGACAGATACATGGATCTATCAAACACAGAATTTAAGATGTTTATGATTCATGTATCAAAGATGTTAATGGAGAAGGTAGACAACATGCAAGATAAGACAGGCTATTTCAACAGAGATTAAAACTGTAAGAAAAAGTGAAATGTGGCTCGATGCCTGTAGCTCAGTGGTTAGGGCACCAGCCACATACACTGAGGCAGGCAGGTTTGAACCTGTCATGGGCCAGCTAAACAACAATGGCAACTACAAAAAATAGCCAGGCATTGTGGCAGGTGCCTGTCATCCCAGCTACTCGGGAGGCTGAGCGATTAAGAGAATCGCTTAAGCCCAAGAGTTAGAGGTTGCTGTGAGCTGTGACACCACAGCACTCTACTGAGGGTAACAAAGTGAGACTCTGTCTCAAAAAAAGAAAAAGTGAAATGAAGACAAAAACATAGTAACAGAGGTATAGATTGTCTTTGATGGACCTAACAGTAAGCTTGACACAGTCAAGGAAGAAATGGGTGAACTTTAAGATAGATCCATAGAAATTTTGCAAACTGAAATGCGCAAGCAGAGGGGGAAAAAATCTCACAACACAACATCCAAGAGTTTTAGACAATATCACATTGTCTCAAATATGTATAATCACAATTTCAAAAGAGAGAAAGAGAATGGAGCTGAAGAAATATTTGAAGAAATAATAGCAGAGGATTTCCCAACAAACACTAAATCATAGATCCAAGGAGCCCAAAGAATACCAAACAGGAGAAAGACAAAAATCAACATTCAATAAAACCATCTAGGAATATCACATTCAGACCACTGAAAACCAAACGAAACAAGAAAATTGTGAAGCAGCCCACCCCCCAAAATATACTTTACCTACAGAGGGAAAAGGACAAGAATTACAATTGACTCTTTACCAGAGAACATGAAAGCAAAAATACAGTGGTGTGACATCTTTAAAGTATGGAAGTAAACTGTCGACTCAGAATTCTGTATCCAGAGAAAATAGCCTGCAGGAATAAATTATAAGAAACAAAGACAAATGAACAAAAACCAAGGGAATGAATGCTTTCATGGCAGACCTACTCTATAAGAAACGTTAAGGGAAATCCATCAGTCAAAGGAATGGATATGGGCTAGAAGTTTGAATCTCCAAAAAGGAAGCCCAGAGCATTGGAGATGAAAGCAAAATACAATTTCATGTTTGCTGCTCTTAATTGCTCTAAAAGATAACTTTGCAAAAAGAATAAAAACAATGTTATATGTTTACGGCATACTGTTAGGACGGTGCTTACCCAATACATGAAACAATATAATTTATTTGAAGATAGACACAAATTATTTAAAAACCACTAATAATTATTTTAGAGAAGTTGAACAACAATTCAATAGAGGAGATAAAATTGAATTATGATGTTTCATTAAACCTAGAGAAGGCAAGAAAAGAAGAAAAAAGTAAACAAAAAACAAACAGAATGAAAAGAAATTAGATCTCAAAATAGTTGATTTTAATCCAACCATTTAAAAAAATCACTAAACGCACAAGGTCTAAACCAGTGATTTTCAACTGGTGTTCTGTGGCCGTGGAAATTTTTAAAGATCATTCGTTAAAATATTTTCAAAAGAATTTCAAAGCACAGTAAGTATATTATTTTTTTTACGCCTTTTTTTGATCTACATGGTTTTAGTGTGTCGTGGAAGTTTAACTATAGGTTCAAGTGCACTGTGAGATAAGAAAGTTTGAACCACACTGGTCTAAGCACACTAGTTGTTCATAGTTTTCTCTTATTATCATTTTAATATCTATGAGGTTGATGGTTATATTTTTTTTTGTATTGGTAACTGATGTCCTCATTTGTTTTCCCTTGACTAGTCTGACATAGAAGATTATATAACTCAAGATCTTATTTATGTAAAATTCTGGAATAGACAAAACTAATCTGTAGTGGAAAAAAAGTCAGTCATTTCCTGGGGGAGGTGATCCTGGAGGGTTTATGAGTATAAAAGGACACCATGGAATTCTTTTGGGGATCATGTAAATGCTCTTTATCTTACCTGAGAGAGCAGTTATATGGATAGACACACATATACATGTCAAAACTTATTGAACACTTACAATTACGCACCATTTTGTATGCAATTTAAATCTCAATAATGTTGATTGAAAAATAGCAGAACAAAAGCCATGATATTCATCTTTAATTTCCTATATCCCTGGCAGCAACAAATCTATATATCTGCACCTATATTCAAATTTCAAGAGCCAGTATCATGGTCCTTGGCCACACTGGTCTTTTGCAAATGATGTGTTCAGACCATTAGCATACAAAGATTTACCCTCTCAAAATATAGAAATAAATAAGAATAATAAGTAAATTAAAATATTTGCTTTATTATGATATATAGTTAGCCTGGCTGGCAAGGATGCTGTTTGCAATCCAGAGATAACATTTTAAATTTTTTAAAGACAATGGTTTTTGTGTATAGTAGGATTTTATGATCCTTTAGTATTTATAGCCCAATCCTCTAATAACTTTATCTTAATGATTGCATAATAAATTCTGTCTTTATAGTCTAGAAAAACTTTCTAAGAATAATGTTTTATTGATTTATTATATGTTGAACATCAGTTGTTGCCATTTTACATTCCACTTGTTCCAAAAACTTTTGGAAGAGGTAGATGAAGAAAAATGTTCAATGTTTTCACAATATAAGGGAAAAAAAAGAAATGGTAGACTTTCTACCTTCCAGTCCAACTAAAAGACCAACTGAAGATGTAAAATCAACACGTGACAACTTGAGAACCAGTTTGAACTTTCTAGTTCTAGCTTAAATTCAAGGAAGAGCTCTGGTCTGTTTAGTTCTAGGAATGCACGTTCTCAAGATGAGCCAAGTTTTCAGAATCCTGCCTTTAGTGGTTGTCCTTTAACTCCCTTGGCACCATGATGACTCAAGGTACACGCTGACAAAAAGGCAGAAAAAACCAGGACCTGGACATTCAGGTCTGGTGCTGGCTTTAGCCTTCTGGTAAACTATTCCAGGGCTATCCATTTCATTTCTCCAGCCTATCTCTCCAAAGTAGAACTGGTGGAATTCATGGTTTGGGGAAGGGATTGGGGTACCTGTAGCTTTAAGTCCCACATGTGGCCTTTTAGTTCCTTAAGGGTGGCCATTTGACTGAACCCCGATAGTGGGTGGATTGCCTAAGCTCAGGAGTCAAAGACTAACCTGTGCAAGAATGAGATCCTGTCTCTACTAAAAAGAAAAGAAGAAAAAAGAAAAAGTAAATTAGCCAGGTTTTATGGTGGGCGCCTATAGTCCCAGCTACTTGGGAGGCTGAGGCAAAAGGATTGGTTGAACCCACGAGTTTGAGGTTGCTGTGAGTTATCATGCCACGGCACTCTGTCAAGGGTGACAGAGTGAGAGTCTGTTCTGAAAATAATAATAAATTTAAAAACAATAATAAAATGTTTTGGCTATTGCAGGGATGGGTATTAGCTAAAACTTACCTCTGTGAGAACAGAGAGTTAAATTTTACGAAGAGCAGAATCAGCAACATGAATCATTGAAAGATTTCCAGAGGAATGCAGCATTTCTGTATGATATCATATGGAGTCCAAGTGACTTGAGTACTTTGCAAGGTAAAACTAAGTATGGATGATAAGTGACAAAAAAATCTAAGCTGTTAAAAAAAGCTACATTGTTTCAATATACTTCTTCTTTTTCAAAAGGAAATATCAGGTGAACATTTCCCCCAGTTACAAAGGTCAGTGCTGAGCAGGATGGCATTAGCAAATCATTTGGAGAATATGCAGATGTTGTAGGGCTATTAATTGGAGAATACAGTGAAAGGTTCACTGACTTTGAGAATCATAGCATCACACTTAAATTATCATTTCAGCCTCGCCTAGTTGCTATCCCCAGGGCATCTAAAGAACTACACATGGAATTGATTGAGCTCTCAGTAGATGACGTTTTAAAGTCATTGTTTGATGCTAACAAAGATCTGATTGAAATATCGAAAAATGCAGTAGAATACCCACGCCGTCAGGAACATGTCCCCAAAATGCTTTCTTGCTTTTCAAACACTAATTGCTGAGAATCTATACTCTCCTACCTGATCCAAATCAAGATGCCTTTAAAGTCACAAATGACTGATCCCCATGTGGAGGATTAGCTGAAACTGCAGACCTCATGCTGCAACCGGATATTCAAATGCTTTCCAACAAAGAGCAGATACAACAAAGTCATCAAAAGGATAGTTCACTTTAAAATTAACAAAAGTGGGGTGGCGCCTGTGGCTCAAAGGAGTAGGGCGCTGGCCCCATATGCCAGAGGTGGCAGGTTCAAACATAGCCCTGGCCAAAAACTGCAAAAAAGAAGTAATAATGCAATTAAACAAATGGTTTTAATGTTTTTAATTATTAAGTATGTAATAGTCTGATTTTTACAAAATAATGTTTTTTTTTTTTGTTTGTTTGTTTGGGGGTTTTTTTGCAGTTTTGGCCAGAGCTGGGTTTGAACCCACCACCTCCAGCATGTGAGGCTGGCACCCTACTCCCTTGAGCCACAGGTGCCGCCCAATAATGTGTATTTTTAAGTAGATCTAACCAAAGTTTCTTGAATCCAGCCTCATTTGATTACAGCTACATTCATGTGGCCTTCCAAGATGGAAAGGTTCTCCCAACCCCTGGTTTGGAGAGTCCAGCTGCTCAATTGGACTAACAAAGAATGACCAATGGGGCAGCACCAGTGGCTCAAGGCCTGGGGCACCAGTTCCATACACTGGAGTTGGTGGGTTCAAACCTGGTCCCAGCCAAACACTGGAAAAAAAAAAAAAAGAATGACCAATGCTAACTGCTGCAGCAGGATCATCATATTCAGGGAAGCGAGAGCTGCTTAGAGAACAGAGGATTCAGAGAAGCCTTTGCAGAAAAACAGAACTTGAGCTGCACCCAGAAGTTACTTGGTTGCAAGCAGGCTGGATTGAGGGGGGAGATTGTAAGATACTGGAATTGGGCCTAGGAGTATTTGATTTTGGCTAAATTGCCTGAAGAATAATTTTGATTTCACTAGATATGTTGGCTGCTGACCCTACATCCTCCAGCAGGAATACATTTGTCAGGATTGCAAAGTTATCTCTATTTGCTACCTCGGCTGGGGAAGTAGAGTCTGAACACAGTTATTAAAAAGTCGTCCACGTCTGCTTTGATTCCTTGTTTGAAGCTTTTGAATTTATTGTAAATCCATTTCATTCATGGTGATTTTGGAGGGAGGGAAGGAGGGAAGAACGGCCTTTGAGTTACTCTAATTCCTACCTGCAAGTACAGCCCATGCCTTTGTAAAATGTATTTTAGTGATATTTATGGAACAGTTTACACTGTCTAATCAAACAAATTAAAAACACTTATTTTTGCTTTCCTTAATTCAGTCAATCATTAATAATCATGTTGTCATTTTTCTTCCAGACTTGGCACCAAAACTTTATTCATTCCCCTTAGAAATTCTGCCACCAACCTACTATAAAAACTGTCATTATCTCTCAAAGTCACAGTCCCGACATCTGCTAAGCAAAGGTTTATTTTACACTTCAAAAGTCAATGTGCACAGCTGACTAAACTCCTTCAGAATTACAGCCTGCTTTCACCAAATATTTGGGAAAATAAAATTTGCATTTAGAAAAATATTTGGTTTTTATAGGAAACAACAGTCTTTATCAAAAAATTATTTTGTTTCTCTGAAAAAAAAAGGATAACATCAATTTTTCTCATCATTTGGTTTTTAGGAAAAATATATATAAAGAAAGAGAAAGTGAAATAAATTCTGTATGTTGCATTTCAAATGACAATTTCTTTCTTCTAACAACCATGAAGGTTGAATAGGTCACCTCGTTCCAGATAAAGTATTAGAAAGAAAATTACAGGAACATGATTGGCCTTGAGAATAAGTGGAGACTGCTAACAACTCCCTCGACCCCACCCGCAGCCATGCTGGAGACACCCTGGTCTTATTTCATTTCTTTGTGTGTATGCGTGTCAAGCTCTTTCCCACCTTAGCACAACCCAACTGGGATACCTGCAATCTGCCACCTTTCTTGACCATCTCCTTTGGCTAACTCCTCTTTACCTCAGTCTCAGTTCAAGAAAATGCCTATGGAAAATATTGTAAACTCACATGTAAATTGTTCCTTCTTCCTCTTCCTCTGGATATTCCGCCAACCTCTTTCCATAGCCCTTTGTGCTAAAGATTCTCTTGGATCAATCCCCACTTATCCTCTGGAAGTCACAGCCCTACTGGATGCAACATTGCTGAAAACAAGGTAAAGAAAAGAGTAAGTCACAGAACAGCTGCCCCAGACTGGGTTTTGTGCTAAGAACTTTCCATGCATCCCTCATTTAATCCTTACACAATCCTTACTAGGTAAGTATCATCTTACTCAGGGCCTGAAATCAAGCTTACGATTTGATGCTACATCTTTCCTGCTCCCCAGCAAGCTACAAAATGCCATGCTTGATCTTCTCCCTAACACACCCTTTTTTTCTTGTTGTTTGGCATCTTAGGATTCCAAGCTTCAGATTTGCTTCAGAGAGCACATGTCTCTACAGCTACACACATGTGTGAACCCATCAGTTCCTAACTGGAGGTGAGAAGTATTTCCAGACGTACTGTGTTCTGGGTATGCTGCCTTTTTTTCTCAGTGTGGATCTACTGTCTAATGTAAACAGTGGTGAGGCTGAGCATAGCATTTACAGAAACTCCTATAGGTGTTTTCGTGTATAAATCTTACTACTGCTTCTGACATAGACGTCATGAACTTGGCTCTCTAGCTTGCCATGCACCAGGTTTTTCACTTACCATGCCTGTAGGATGATAAAAGAGCAATGTGCAACAGCTCAGAAGACCTGCTCTCTGATGCTTCTTTTGCCGTTCATTAGCTATTTTGCATTGGAAAAAATTGGCGTATTCCAATTCTATTCTGTTTTTGGTGCAAACAAGAGTGTAATAGTACCTACTTCTCTGGTTGCTATAAAAATCAAATCAGCCGCTTGGAAGTGATTCAAAAACTATAAAGGACTTTGAATGATGGTAAAATTCAAATGTCATCTTGTTACACCCTAGGTGGAACTTGTCACAGTTTCTGGTGCTCTTGACTTAAGAGTTAGCCTCTTCGTGACTGTTCACCAGCCCAGGTTCTTTAGGGTTGCAAGCAACCACAATTAATTCTCATGATCTTAAACAGAAAGAGGGAGCTCTTGGGAAGATTGTAATAGGATGCTCACAGAATCCCTGAGTGACTCAGGAGAGGGCTTAGAGGATGGATGGGAGGATGAATCTAGAGGAACAGAGGGCCAGGGAGTGTGGCCACCAGTGCTTGATGCAACCAGGATATCGCTGCATTAACCACTTCCTTTGCCTTTGCCCCTCTAGTTCCAAAATCAGAGGCTCAGGGAGGTGGGCAATTGGCTGAACATACATCCCAGGATTATACCTTGAATGGGTGGGAGGAGTAGCTCTCTTCTTTATCCCCTGTAACAACAGACTATCGCGGTAGAAGTTACAGATGCTTTGCACAGTCAGAGATGCCTTCAAGTAGAAAAGGCGATTGGATGCTAGCCAGTGAAGGCAAAACTAAAACTAGTCCTACGCATGCCCCAGCCCTCCCATGCACACTGGCCCTGTTTGCTCACCATCCTCATCCTTCTCGTCTACAACTCCACCCCTGCCCCTAGTCATGCTGGAGACGTGCCAGTCTTCTCTAATTTTTGTTTTGTTTTGTTTCTATGTGTGTGTGCTGAGATCTTTTCCACCTCAGCACAACCCAGCTGGGATGCCTGGAATTCTCCATCCTTCTCCGTCATTTCCTTTGTCTAACCCCTTTCACCTCAAAGTCTCAGCTTCCAGGCAACTCCCATGGCAAATGCTTGGGTGATCACAACTGCTCTTGGTCCAATCTGGGTTAACCCACTCCCGTATAAGCTTGTGCTTCTTCTCTATAGCATGGACTTTACCCAATCATTGGTGTGATTTTTGGAAATGTCTACCTCATCTGTGAGAAGGCAAGCTTCATGAGAATGCAATCGTATTTATGGATATACTCCATTTTTCAGCATACATTCAATAAATATCTAAGGAATGAATGAGTGGGTTAGTAGACAAGTGTGTGAGGGTGTGGTTACCAGGTCTCCAAGACCCTCAAGCATTTCCATTTTCCCGTGACTATTAGTCGGCACTGTCCTCTCCTCCTTCCTAAGCTGTGAAATCCTAAAGGACGTGGCCCTGTATTTATTCTTTGTACCCTTCTAGATGGAATCACTTAGGAACATTGAATAATGGATCAGCAGCTGGGCAGATGCAGGAATAAAGTAGCCGAAGTCCTAGTAAACAAAGCTCTTTCTACTATTCTCATTGAGTCCTTCTGACATGACTTAGATAAAATTTCTTTTGCTACTTTATGCTAGGGCGGAACAAAATAAGCACAAGCATCCTATCAACTGATAAAATACAGACTAGGTTTTCCATTAGGTACTACAGGAGTTGAAAATAATTGTAAACTTCATCCCCCCCCCCCCAAAGAGCTTACCATATACTTAGGAAGACAGGTCGATAACACATACGGAATTAAATAACAAAATCTGAAGACAATAATACCAGACGGTAATGAAAGACAAGTTATGTGATGGTGCATCATTAATCGCCCGTGGAACACAGATGAGAACAGCTATTCATTCCGAAGAGAGGGAGGTTTTAGCTTTTAGAGTGGCCCCTGTTTATCCACTGACTGCCATTTGGAGATATGTACGTTCTTCCCAAAGGAATTGCACCTTTTAAGAAACACTTCACCCTCCTTTTTTCTTGCAGTCTTTCCCTGCCCTCTCTGCCTTCTCGAGCACATTTTGAGTTGTGACAGGTAGGTCAGTACAAAATTTTGTTTTCTTTTTCCATTTTTTTTTTTCTTTTTGCTCCCCTGGACTTTAATCTCACAAAGGCAACTATAAAAGTTTTGAGACAGACTGCCTGATGGTCCATTATTTCACTTCTAAGAAACACAGTCGACAGTAGCCTTTCTGATTCACGGGTGCAAGTTTCAACTTGCTCAGGTTACCAGTATTGCTGGGAGGTCTTCATTTGTGTCCAAGGATTTTACGTTTCTTGATTTCTGTGGATCTCAAAACTTTCGTCATGACCCATGTCTAATCAAGCACCTTCCCATGCTCTGGGTTCCAGGCTATAATTCTGTGGCCTTCTCAAGAATCTCAGTGTGTGAATCATTGACAAGCCGCAGGCCCTGTAAGTGCTGCTCTGTGGAAGATGAGCATGCAGGTGGGTATAGACATATTGGTGATGAGTTAGGGCCCTCGTATTGGATTTGGCGAACAACTCGTGTACAGAGAAATTACAGAAGTGCCACTGGAATCTCGTTTTGTTAACTAGACACAGACCTATCATTAAGAAGCTTCAATTCGGGTGGCGCCTGTGGCTCAAGGATGCCGACCCCATGTACCGGGGGTGGCGAGTTCAAGCCCAGCCCTGGCCAAAACTGCAAAAAAAAAAAAAAAAAAAAAAAAAAAAAAAGGAAGAAAGAAAGAAAGAAAAGAAAAAGAGCTTGTTTTCAAATTGGATAAACATGATAATTTTAATTTTTTACCAATTGTTAACAAACGATATTTTTTTTTATTTCTTTTATTAAATCTTTTTTTTTTTTTTTTTTTTTTTTTTTTTTTGCAGTTTTGGCCAGGGCTGGGCTTGAACTCGCCACCCCCGG
>CAUYON010079661.1:0-21516 GCA_963573935.1 Arctocebus calabarensis
CCTATAATTCCTTTACTAGGTATATACCCAGATGACCAAAAATCACATTACGACAAAGATATCTGTACCAGGTTGTTTATTGCAGCCCAATTTATAATTACTAAGTCATGGAAGAAGCCCAAGAGCCCATCGATCCACGCATGGATTAATAATCTGTGGTACATGTATACCATGAAATATTATGCAGCCTTAAAGAAAGATGGTGACTTATCCTCTTTCACATTTATATGGATGGAACTGGAACATGTTCTCCTTAGCAAAGTATCTCTAGAATGGAAGAAAATGTATCCAATGTATACACCCCTAATATGAAGCAAATTTATATCTTTCAAGTGAAGGCTACAACCCAATTATTACACAAGAAGACGGGGAAAGGAGAGAGGGAAGGAAGGGGAGGGAGGTGGAGGGGGGAGAGAGGATAAAGGGTGAGATCACACTTGTGGTCCATATATGAAGGGTCAGGAGAAAACTTCTAAATATGGATCAAAATTGTTTTCACATAGTAAATGAGAAAATCTCATGAATGTTATGTCAATCAGGTTGATGAAAATATCTCAGATTGTATGTGAAACCTGCACACTGTACCCCATGACTGAATTATTGTACACAGCTATGATTTAAAAAAAAAAAAAATTCATGCCTGTATTCTCAGCTACTTAGGAAGCTGATGCAGGAGGATATCTTGAGCCCAGAAGTTCACTGCTGTGAGCTGTGGTCATGCCACTGCAGTCTAGCATGGGTGACAGAGTGAGACCTTATCTCTAAATAATAATAATAATATCAAAGTAATAATTTACCACCAGGAATAATAGTGATAATCACCTCTTCCCTTTTAGGCAGAAAACATTTCTAGTTGTATCCTCTCTAGTTTTAGTGACACTGTGAAACAGAGATAGAGTATTAAGAGACCAGAAATATCTCATTGACTGTGAATTTGGGTTTTATTCTTTTAATTTAATTTTTCATAGATGTTTACAATCAAACAGTTTAAAAAGGCCTATAATGAAAACTCTCACCCATGTTACCCATCTCCCCAATTCACCATCCCTGTTTCTCCAAAGGAAAAAGCTTTTATGAGTTTCTTATCCTTCCAGTGCTTTATGCAATTGCAAGCACATAAATATATATATTTTTCCCATCTGTTTTTGTTTTTAAATCAGTAAGGTAACACAATTTACATATTATTCTGAGCCTTACTTTATGCCCTGAGTGATGTATCTTGGATTTTTTTTTTTTTTCAGTATCTTTTGGCTTCTTTGTGCATTTTTACTGCTGTGTAGAATTCCATAATGTTTATTTAATCAATCCCCTATAATGTACACTTGAATTGTTTCCCATCTTCTGCTGTAACACAAACAAATTGACAATGAATATACTCAAACATGCATGATTATCCTGGCACGTGGATAAATTCCTCTACGTGAGATTTGCTGGGTCCAAGAATGCATTACAGCCAGATTTTTATTTTCTCTCTTTTAATGCTTTGTCCTGTGTTCTTCCTTTATGGTGGCCACACAGCCTACAGAGAACCCTATCTGTTTGTGACCCACTTCAACTCACTCGAAGTAATTGAGATCCAGGCCCGCTCGGCACTGGGGTAAGTAAGCATTGCCCTACTCTGCTTTGAAAACCTTAGGTGTTGAGGCAAAGGTGTTGGGGTGTGTCCATGTTTCTTCCTAACCTGCCTAGCAATGGAGGTAACTTGAAATGATTACAAACTCTCATCTGGAATTTTGCAGGACCCCTGCCCGAGCATATTTGGAAATCCCGAATCCACGCTACCTGGGCCCTGCAATTTCCTCGGGAGCAATTTACCTGGCATCCTCCTACCAGGATAAATTAAGGGTCATCTGCTGCAAAGGAAACCTTGTGAAGGAATCAGGCACTGACCACCACCGGGTCCCTTCCACATCCCGCAGGTAACAGACCTCTTCCCTCATTATTGGAGGCAAAGTGTTTTTCTGCAAGGCAGAAGGAGATTTTGCTAAACTAGTTGAAGTTTTCCCAATTTCCCCTTTGACCCTAAGCAATAACCACCTGTTTCCTTGAGATCTGTAGTACTGAAGATCATTATGAGCATTCAGGTAATTATAAAATCCCCCCTTATAAAGGTTGGAAGAGAACATTGTGGTCTTTTTCTAATGGGTATTTTCAGAGCACAGATTTTACCTTCATTGCCTTAGCAGATATTTTGCTGTGCTCATTGTTGGGCTTGCAGGTGGAGGTGTGATGGTGAATGAATGAGCCAGATATAGCCCTTTTCTGCTCAGAGCCCTGTGGGAGAGAGACACTGGTGGTCAGGCATGACAGCATGGAAGGGTGAGGCTATGGTGAAGTAGTGTGAAGCACTGCGAGTTCAGACTTGGACACCAGGAAGGATTTCCCATCAGTAGTAAGGCTGGAGGTGGGGTGGGATGGGTAGGGGCAGGGAGGCCAGTGAGGTGTGCTCAGGCAGCAAGGAAAGGTATGCCACACATGGACATCCACAGGTGACACCTGGGATTTCCAGCCTGCCTGGTGGCTTTTGTGGAATTCAAAACCTCCTAAACATGATTCATTTTAAATTTATTTTTAAAATGAATTTTAAATTTTATTTTTTAAATGAACTTATTTTTTTGAGTCAATTTGTGTGTAGGGCACAAAATTCAAAGGACACAAAAGGTGTATCATACAGAGTCACTCTTCTGGCTGTCCCATATTTCTACCTCTCTTCACCCTCTGCCACCCAGGGCCCCACCCAGGAAAAGACTAATTTTTTTAAGTTTTTGTGTTTCCATTTAGAGATCCTTTACACATACATAGTCAGCCCTCAGTATCCATGGGCTTTGCACTGCAGATTCAACAAACCATGGATTGAAAATACTTGAAAAAAATTGTGCCTGTTGTGCACATTTACAGACTTTTTTATATTGTCATTATTCCCTAAACAGTATGATATAACAACTTTTTTACATTATATTAGGTATTATAAGTAATCTAGAGATGCTTTAAGGGGGGTATGTAGGTTATGTGCAAATACTGCCCCATTTCATATCAGGGACTTGAGCATCTACAGATTTTGGGAACCATGGGAGGTCCTGGAGCCAAAGCCCCACGGACACCCAGGGATGGTTGTACAAGCAGGTGTGTCTGTATGCACATGCGTGTGTACATGTATTCTTCCATGTTTTTTAATAATACTCTTTGCTGAGATAATTCACATACCATAACATTTACCCTTTGAAGTGTACAAACAGGGGTTTGTTGTGTATCTATAGATTTGTGCAGCCATCCCCACAACCTAATTTTAGAACGTCTTTATCACTCCAAAATGAAACTATTATTTTTTTACCCAACTCATATCACTGCTTCATGCACTTGCCATGTTTAATGATTGCCACTGATAGTTTTGCCTGGGCATAGGATTCTTCTTTTCTTTTCTTTCTTCTTCTTTCTTTTTTCTAGACAGAGGCTCACTTTGTTGCCCTTGGCAGAGTGCTGCGGCATCACAGCTTACAGCAACCTCAAACTCCTGGGCTTTAGCAGTTCTCCTGCCTCAGTCTCCTATGTAGCTGAGACTGTAGGCGTCTACCACAACACTTGGCTATTTTTTTGGTTGAGGTTGTCATAGTTGTTTAGCAGGCCCAGGCTGGGCTTGAACCCACCAGCCTCGGTGTATGTGGCCAGCACCCCAACCACTGAGCCACGGGCATGGAGCCAGGAATTTTCTTAATGAGCAAGTCCTGTGTCAGGTCAAATAAAGACCCTGAGAAAGTCTGTGTTTCCCATCAGGTAGCCAGATGGGTCAGATAATGACAATTTTCTGGGGATGGGTGGTTTTGGAAAACTTCAGTCATGATCTCCTTCTAATGGCTGTGAGAGTGCTGCTTTTCACACCTCCTGTGGTTATAAGGCAGCTGATTGCAATTCTACCGCAGATATGGTGGGGGGGGGTGTAGGGTATAGGGGAGATTAATATGTCACAAAACTTGTTGTTTTTATTGAGATTCCAATGTATTTCTTGCACACCCTTCAGATTGTTGCAAACCTTTTTTGCAACATGGTGGGTCAGTGTGGTTTTTAATCCCAGGAACTTGTGGAAAGCCGGAGATGCCTAGTAAGCAGGTGCTTCTAACTCTTTGGGTTTGAGCCTGACTCAAGAGTCAGGGGCCAGGTGCAGTAGCTCACAACTATAATCTCAGCACTTGGGAGGCCAAGGCAAGTGGATTGCCTGAACTCACGAGTTCGAGACCAGTCTGAGCAAGAGCAAGACCCCATCTCTAAAAAATAGAGATGTTGTGGTAGGTGCCTGTAATCCCAGCTACTTGGGAGGCTGAGGCAGGAGAATCACTTGAACCCAAGAGTTTGAGGTTGCTGTGAGATACAATGCCATGGCACTCTACCGAGTGTGACCAAGTGAGACTCTGTCTCAAAAAAAAGAAAGAAGAGTTACTGCTCAAAGGACTAAGGTTAATTTCCAGAGTTCTGAAAAGTTGATTTTGACCATTTTTGGCCAGTGTTCCTTTTGCTTTTATAGAGAAACAGGTTTTTAGAGGTCCTTACTCTGACCTGTACCTTAATGTATCTTGAAGATTGCTCCATGTCAGTATAAGAAGTGTTTCATCATTCTTTATTCCTTCTTTATTCTTATTATTTATTCAAATGTCTGCACAGCATTCCTTCCCATGGTTGTACCTTAATTTATTTAACTGCTCCTTTATCAGTGGATGTTTGGGTTGTTTCCAGTCTGCTGCTTTAGTAAATGACTTTGTACTTATGTCATTTTTGCTTGCTGAGGAATCTGATAAATTTCTAGAAAAGGAATTGATGGGTGACAGCAGGTGTGCATTTGTAATTCTAATAGATGTTGCTGAGTTTTCTTCCCTGGAGGCTGCTTCCATCTTTAATCACACCAGTCACATGTGGAAGTGGGACCAGCCTTGTCTTCTCACAGAGGGTTGGGAGCCAGATCCATATGTAAGAAGTCTGAAACCTTGGTCTGCAAAGAAAGTCTGAAATTATTTAACCTGGGGGTATAGGATTTTAATTTGCTAGCCAGCCCTCCATGCCCATCCTGTAAATAGTTATGTACCCCCTACCATGTGCCCAACGAAAGCTCTGGGGCTGAGGATACAGAGATAAAGAAAAGACTGTTTTCTTGTTCTCAAGGGGCTCATAGTTAGGTAGAGGAGCCATATCTAATTTGACATATTGGAAAAAATTCTGGCCCTATTGCTAATGTTGCTCTTTCTTTTGTTGATAGATAGGAGTTAATTAATCTGAAATGTTTGGTTAGTACTGTTTTAATCCCAGGAATTTGGTGAAAAAACAAAAATGCCAATAAGGAAGTCATCTTAACTCCTTTGGTTTGACCCTGCCTCAAGAGGGACTGCTCAGGGGGTTATAGGCCTCCCTTGAAAAGGTCTGGTCATCTTTAAGTAATTTCTAAGTCATGCCAGAAACAAATTGAAATAATTGGATTTTTTTTACCCCTATTGCCTAGTTAGATGGCACTTTACTTTTGAGACTATGTCATCTTTCTGTAAGGAGTTGCCATTGTGTGGTCAAACGGTTCTGTGAATAGGGGCAGAAATAATGTGCTTGCTTTCCTGCTGTTAACCGGGATGTCTGTAACGTCAGCAGTTAGTTTGTACTTAATCTCCTGGCTTACACTGTAGAATCGTCTTTTTGTTGCTGACTGCTTTGGGCAGGTCAGATGTAAGAAGGTGGCTTGGCTGGGTGTGATACACTGCAGGCCTCGCTGCCCTGGTGTGTTTAGCAGAGAAGGGAAGGTAACTCTTTGCGAAAAAAACATAAAATTGATGTAGTAGATCCTTGGTCATTAATGGATAAGGAGATGGAAGCCTGCCCAGTTGGCTTAGAATGATGGGTGTGTTCTTTCCTCCCATTCATCTGACATCCTGAATGGCCTTCCTGGAGCCATCTGTCTTCCCCCTGGCAGTGAGCACCCTCTCATTTACTTTATGATGGGCCCTCGCGGACACATTTAATGATTTCTCTTTCACTACAGATAGGCTTAATGTAATTTTCCTACTTGGAATTTATTTGTTTTTTATTTGTCTTCCACATCTCAAAGCCATCTGGCTAGAGATGAATATAAACCTTGATTTCAAGATGATGTTTCAAGTGTGAGTTATCTCAAATTCTTCTGCTGCACAGACAACAGGGGGCTTCTGGCCTTTGGAGCATTTGCTGCCTGAATCTCCGCAGTGGGCAATGCCTGGGGGAAACAAGTGAATGACTTGAAACCATTCACTATGAACTGACCCCTAAAGAGAATTACCTCCATTCATCAATATCTCTGTATTCTGGCCGGGTGTGGTGGCGCTTGCCTATAATCCTAACATTCTGGGGGGCCTAGTCGGGTGGATTGCTTAAGCTCAGAAGTTTGAGACCAGCTTGAGTAAGAGTAAGACGCTGTCTCTACTAAAAAAAATAAAAAAAATAATGATAGAAAAACTAGCCAGGCGTTGTGGCGGGCACCTGTAGTCCCAGCTGCTTAGGAGGCTGAGGCAAGAGAATCACTTGAGCCTAAGAGTTTGAGGTTGCTGTGAGCTATGATGCCTTGGCATATTACCCAGGCTAACAGAGTGAGACTCTTGTCTCAAAAAAAACAAAACAACAACAAAAAAACCCCTCTGTTTTACTGTAGAGGAGGAACTGGCAAACTTTTTCTGTAAAGGTCTGGAGGGTAAATATTTTTGGCTTTGCAGGCCATATGGTTTCTTTCTCAAGTACCTAACCCTGTTGTAGTGTAGAAGCAGCTGTAAATAGTGCATAACCCAATGAGCATATCTAAGTTCCAATAACATTTTACTTACAAAAAGAGGCATCTTTTAGATTTGGCCCTCGAGCATGTTCTAGAGGCTCTCTTCACTCAGTGAGTCTCTGACTTTGTTTCTCTGTCTCATCTCAATTATGAATATTGATGGGGGAGGGGATTCTGTTAAGAGATCAATAATTGAAGAGAAACAAATGAACAAGTTGATGAAACAATAACCTCTTCCAAAGAGAAGGATTTAAATATCAGGATTAAGATAAGCCTTTGGGAAACCAATGATTCTCTCGATTTTTATTTTTATTTTTTTTATTTTTCTTTTTGAGACAAGAGTCTCAAGCTGTTGCCCTTGGCAGAGTGCTGTGGCGTCACAGTTCACAGCAATCTCAAACTCTTGGGTGTAAGCGAGTCTCTTGCCTGAGCCTCCCAAGTAGCTGGGGCTACTGGTGCCCACCACAATGCCCAGCTATTTTTCTTGTTGTTGTTGCAGTTGTCATTGATGTTTTAGCTGGCCTGGGCCAGGTTCAAGCCCACCAGCCTCAGTGTATGTGGCTGGCGCCCTACCTACTGAGCTACGGGCACTGCCCTTTATTTTTATTTTTATTTGTTTTACTTTATTATTTTTTTGAGATAGAGCCTCAAGCCGTCACCCTAGGTAGAGCGCTGTGGCATCACAGCTCACAGCAACCTCCAATTCCTGGGCTCAAGCGAGTCTCCTGCCTCTGCCTCCCAAGTAGCTGGGACTTACAGGCACCGGCCACAACGCCCGGCCATTTTTTGGTTGTAGCCGTCATTGTTGTTTGGTGGGCCCAGGCTGGATTTGAACCTGCCAGCTCAGGTGTACGTGGCTGGCACCTTAGCCCGTTGAGCCACAGGTGCTGAGCCTATTTTTATTTTTTTATTTTTAGTTTTTTAGAGAAGGGTCTTGCTATATTATCTAGGCTGGTCTTGAACTCCTGGTCTCAAGCGATACTCTAGCCTCCACCTCTCAAGTAGCTGGAACTACAGTCATGTATACTATCATGTCCAACGCTCTCAAACTTTTTTTTTTAAAGAGACAGAGTCTCCCATGATTGCATTAATGTACACAGCTATGATTTAAAGAAAAACAAAAAAAGACAGAGTCTCACTTTATTGACCTCAGTAGAGTGCTGTGGCGTATCAGCTCACAGCAACCTCCAACTTCTGGGCTTAAAAGATTCTCTTGCCTCAGCCTCCCAAGTAGCTGGGACAACAGGTGCCTGCCAGAATGCCCAGCTATTTTTTTGTTGCAGTTTGGCCGGGGCCATGTTCAAACCTGCCACCTTTGGTATACAGGGCCAGTACCCTATCACTGAGCCACAGACGCCGCCCTCTCTTAAACATTTTTGAAGAACCTTCTTTAGGATCTTACTGCAAAAGTCCCGATTTTTTTTTTTTTTTTTTTAGTTGAGACAGAGTCGCACTTTGTCACTCTTGGGTGAGTGCTATGTCATCTTAGCTCACAGCAGTCTCAAACTCTTGGGCTCAAGTGATCCTCTTGCCTTAGCCTATAGCTGGGACTATAGGCACCTGTCACAACGCCCAGCTATTTTTAGAAATGGGGTCTCTCTCTGGTTCAGCTTAGTCTTGAACTTATGAGTTCAGGCAATCCCCCTGCCTTGGCCTCCCAGAGTGCTAGGATTATAGGTGTGAGACACTATGCTCAGCCCCAAAGTCCCACATTAATGTAAAGGATGTCATAGCATGTCATCTACAGTTTTATTGAGAAAATTAGAGCAAAATGAATTGTCACATGATTCATGGTTGGTTCATTCTAAGAATCAGCATGTAATTGCACTTTAGTTTAGATTTTAAAAATATCTAGTACAAAATAAATTATTTTCCTGATTTCAGGTTTTTCCAAGATAAAACCCCACTCAATCAAAACATGTCTTCAAGGAATATACATTATAAAATTTTGTCTCCATTTTAAGTAGGTTGCTTTTTCCTAGTATCAGTTATGTTTAGGTAATGAGGACCCCAGTACTTTTTTCATAGATCAAGGGTAGGAGGAATTGAATCAGAATGCCACATTTCAGTTCTATTTCTGGATCTTGTGTCTTCACAGAGACAGTTAAGGCCATGGCTTTGTGGAAAACTTCATCTGAAATATCCAGGGCAGGACTGGGTGGAGGATTGGGTTGGTAAAGCAGAAAGACCCCCGCATTTTCAGATGTTTAGTTATTAATCATCGATCTTTGGGGCCTGGGATGGTTTTTGAGCCAGCTATACTGTTTTGGTCTGCCCTGCTCAGTTTGCTAATTATATCATGTCTAACCTCTACACCTCTCTGTCATCTTATGCCTTGTCTATGAGTTGTCAGCTTTCTGAGCAGCCGCATCTGAATCAGGTGCTCCGTAGACTCTTGGAAAGATACTTGGAGAGAAAGGTAACTAAACACCAGGGCCAGGAGGGGGACAGATGAGGCAGCTGACAGTGACCAGTACAGGCTTTCTCAAAACTGTTCCCTACCACCAACGTCCTTTGTGAGTCCCTGACTTCTAGGTATCAGCAGGCTTAACTCCTAGGTGAAGACTTTCTTCTAGACACTGGAAAATATTAGGTCAGGAAGGTACAGTAAAGGGATCATGATAATACACTGCTCTCTCTTGGAGTCCTAGTTCTCCTTGAGCTGGCTTGGGCAAGTCATCTAACTTCTGTCTCCATTTTCGTACCTGTATAATGAGGCTTATGCTTCGTAGCTCACAGAGCTGTTGTGATGATGTAACAACTCAACGAGACAGTGCAGGTAAGGAGCTTAGCACAGGGCCTGGTACACCTTAGGGACTCCATGTATCAAAGTCTGTGCAAGACCAGGAAGCTTGGTTTTCTTTTGTTGTCATCTTTGCTCTCTTCTTGTCCTTACTACCAAAATCATACAGAAAGTCTGTGGAACTCTGGGTCTAATCTTTTTCTAATAATCAGTGGTGAGGCTGGGGCATGGGGGTTTCTCAGGGAAGGAGAATGCCCCTTCTGCTCACTGGGGTGTGGCTCTGCAGCTCCCAACCTCTCTCTCTTGTCACTAGCAGCCCTAACAAGCGAGGTCCGCCCACGTACAACGAGCACATCACCAAGCGTGTGGCCTCCAGCCCAGCACCACCTGAAGGGCCCAGCCACCCCCGAGAGCCAAGCACACCCCACCGCTACCGTGAGGGGCGGACAGAGCTGCGCAGGGACAAGTCTCCTGGCCGCCCCCTGGAGCGGGAGAAGTCCCCGGGCCGCGTGCTGAGCACACGGAGGGAGCGGTCCCCCGGGAGGCTGTTTGAAGACAGCAGCAGGGGCCGGCTGCCTGCAGGAGCCGTGAGGACCCCACTGTCCCAGGTCAATAAGGTGAGGCAGCATTCTCAGGCCCGCATGTCTGTCATGGAGGTCAAAAGTGACTTGGGGAGTTGAGAACCCTCAGGGCCACTGTTTTAAAACTAGGAACCCCACCGCTGTCATTCAGGCTTTGTGAGACATACAGGTTTTGGAAGAAAATGTACTTTATTTAAGAAGAAACTTCCTAAGCAAATGGATAACCTATGTGTGCTTAAGTAGGAGAATGTGTATGTTTATATCTCAAAATGCAATGGCTACTAAAAGTATATTGTTCTCTTCCACAGAGGAAAATGTTAGCAGTTTCTAGATATTTGGCGCATATAGGCAGATATGTATGTCTATTCTCCTTTTTAAACACATACAATAGCGTACTCTACAAAATGTTCCCTGGTTGGTTTTTTTTTAAATACATACACACATATGTATATAGAAGTTTGTTTTTTCCTGGAAGGTGAGATAGAAACTGGTAACAATTGCCTTCTAAAGAACTTTGAACTTTTTGAAATTTTTATTATCTTTTTTTCTTTTTTTGCAGTTTTTGGCCGGGTCTAGGTTTGAACCCACCACCTCCACATATGGGGCCGGTGCCCTACTCCGTTGAGCCACAGGCGCTGCCCGAAATTTTTAAATTGTACACATGTATTATCTATATAATTTTCAGGTTAGCGATCGAGGAGATAGATGTGGTAGAGATATGGGAGCTTCTGTGAGCAAGGGAGGGCCCAAGTACCTTCTCAGCAGGCTGACTGCTTCCAGGAGGCCACTCTGGACAGCACCACTTTTCTGTCATTCAGAGCTGATTTTATGGATGGCATGCTTCTTCTGATGCCACCACAGTTCACTGTTGGCAGCTTTTCTAGTAAAGAAAGAAGGAAAAGTCATCCAGTTGTTTTTTTTTCCTTATCCTTTCTGATTTACCAGTAAAACTGCCTGTGCATGCATCCAGCAGTCAGAAGTACACATACAACTTAGCGACTTTTCAGTGAATTTCACTCCCTGGCTGACCCCAGGCTTTGCGGGCTGGCTCTGTGAGTTGGTGCTGCCCTGCAGAGCATTCACTGTCAGCTTCTGAAGGAACACACCAGGTGCTGCAACTTCCTATTTGGGTTACATGAAGTTGGCTAAAACCCTTTCTCCTTGTTTTTCCCTAGGTCTGGGACCAGTCTTCAGTATAAAAGTCAGCCAGGAAAACCAAGTCCTCATTTCAACCTGCAGGAAAACACCAAACACACTACGGAACTATGCTGAATGGGACCCCAGCGCCCATCTGCTCAGCTGCACTGTGGCACAGCTGGGCCCAGATCCGCCTTGGCATGGACACCCTGGTGGCTGCGGCTTTTAGGAGCTGTCAGCGCTTGGTGTACCCTCTGGGCACCTTCCTGCAGTCATCTCTTTGCACTTTGTTACTCTTTCAAAGCATTCATAGACTTTTTGTACCTAGCTCTAGCCTGTACCAATTCATCAAAGGAAACCAACTGGGACGCTAACTGCGTGTTTAGGATCCTAATTAGCAACTTTAAGATCCTAGGATTGGTTGGTCTTTTTTTTTTTTTTTTAAAGACAACAGAATTCTTAATAGATTTGAATAGCAATGTATTTCCTGTTGTAGTCATTTTTAGCTAGATCACATCATCAGGTCTTTGCTACTGAAGCGTAGCGTAGAAGCGCCCCATCGGTTGGCTACCCTCCCACATTCATGTAGGTTCATTCTTGTTCCTGTCCATTTCTCATAGATGGCCCTGCTTTACCCAGGGTGATGTCGTAGCCTAATGTTTACTGTTCTCATTGCCTTTTATGGCCTTGACGCCTTCCCCTCCCACCAGCGGAGAATGTATGGAGGTCATCAAGCCTCAGCTCAGAGGCAGTGTCTTGGGGCCAAGGGACCTTTCAAAGCTTTCCTTCCTGACCCTCAGCGTCATCTCCCCAGCCTGCTATACCCGCTTTCCATGTTGCTTTGGCTAGGAAAGCATGTAATAGACTTATTTTGAGCCCAGCATTAGTGGTCTCAGGTTGGGGTGGGGGCTGCAGGTGCCCACCTCCTATCTGTGATGGTGCACTGTCCCTGTCTGGGATGGGGGAGGTGCACATCCAGGAATTCTGCATGGTGGTTCACTGCATGTGCTCCCCACCTGGCTGACCCCCCTAGGTTACTCTGCTGATCTATTAATCCCATCCCATATCTCCCGTCAAATCAAGACCCTCTGACGACTTGCCAACTAACTGGCCACAACAAGCTGCAGTCTGTAGCACTGAACAAACAAAAATCAAAACGCTCAAGCCTTACGACCAGAGAAGGATTTCAGCAAACCACCACCTCCCACTCAGTATCCTCTCCAACCTTCATACTTCCCTGCCAACTCCCTTGTGGACGACTCTTGTGTTCACACAAAATCCAGCACGGTTCTACCCCACAAAACTGTGACTTCCCAAATGAGCCTTTCTCTAGGGCTAGACTTAAGACCAGGAAGTTTGGGAAAGAAGCCGCAGCTCAACTTTTCCAACTCTGCCTGAGTTGGGAAGTCCTCCTTAGGTGCAGTGCGGCTTCTACTGTCTCTCTACCCTCTATTAGAGTATGAAATTCCTGGCAACTGGTATAGAACCAACCTAGAGGCTTTGCAGTTGGCAAGCTAACTAGCGGCCTTATTTCTGCCTTTAATCTCCCACAAGGCATCTTTTGCTTTGGATTCTGCAGGACTCTTAGGCATGCCTCAGTAACCAAGGCACATCCTAGGTCAGCTGAAAGGTAGACCCATTTCCATTGCAGCTGGCAAACATGACCATGTTTTCTTCAACCACGTGTCCACAGTTCAGATCCCTTTCCAGACTGCAACCTGGCCCAAATCCCAGCTCCTTCCTGCTCGTCTATTAACCTAAGTGCTTTCTTGTTTGAAACCTCCTTGTTGTCCCATATTGGCAAATGTCCTGCTCTTGTGTTTTGTGTGTTGCTTGGTGTCTTGGGGCCATACGCCCATCCCTCCTACCCCCAAGGCAGGTCTGACTGAATGTTTGCTGAAGATTTTGTCTCTTGGTCCACAGTATTTGGAAAGGTCACTGACAATTGGTCTTTCAGTCTTGGCATTTCGTTTAGGATCTCCATGAGAAATGGGCTTCTGGAGCCCTGAAAGTATATATTATGTGTCTCATTTGTGAAATGCTTCCTGCTATATAGAACTAGCTCAAAAGACTGTACATATTTACAAGAAACTTTATATTCGTAAAAAAAAAAAAAAAGGAAATTGAATTGGTTTCTACTTTTTTATTGTAAAAGGTGCATTTTTCAACACTTACTTTTTGGTTTCAATGGTGGTAGTTGTGGACAGCCATCTTCCCTGGAGGGTGGGGAACTCCGTGTGACCACCAAGATGCCAGCAGGAAATATCGTAACATGAAATTGCAGTCAAAAGCTTATTAACATAAATAAAGATTCTAGGTATTCAAAAGTACAGGCTTTTTCTTCATTATCTTTTTTTATTCAGAATGAGGGCAAGAACACAAGCAACAATTCAAGATCCGCCTTGAGAAGAATGAATTTTGTTGTTGAACAATAGTGAAATAAAGCAATGATCTAAAAAATGTTTGCTTTAGTGCAATGACTTCTTCTTTTCCGGAGGAGGATCATTAAAAAACTTATGCCAGTGTGGTATTGGTGTGGGCTTATTGTCCTAGATGTGACCTTCTTTACTTTTGAGGGGTTTTCCTCTGGAGGGGGGTGCAGGGAGCCACATGGTGGTGGGAATGTGCTGCTTTCCTAGAATCAAGAGATGTGATATTGTAGAACTTTGGTCAGTATTTACAATGAACCACACATTAGCTATTAAGGTCATTTTATAGGACTGCAGAACTGGGAAGCTGCTTACATAGTCAAATAGGCCATTTTTACTCAAGAATGGATTACCTAGTCCTGTAATGCAGCTAAACAGAAAAACAGGTCAGCTTAAGATTTCTTTCATCTATTTTAAGGCCACTGAGAATTGAATAATATAGATTTCTTTGGAAAGCAGAATTCAGATCAAGATAATTAAAAATGTAAATACTTCTATTTTTAACTACATGAATTTTTATAGTCTGCAAGGTAACTTTTCTCCATCATTTTCAATTCATTAGTATGCATAAAGTTGCTTGATCCAGACAAACATTGGTTTTGGCAAATGGCGATTCTTTTTTGTGGTTCCTGCCTTTAGTCTGAATTTTTATTTTCTAATAAAGTAATCTGAGAATGGGCAAAATTTGTTTTGCATGATTATATCTCAGTTGCTTGTGATTGGATCCAAAGATGCAATTCTGTTCCTCTTTTCTCTTTTACTGTTGGGTGTAAACATCTGCCCCAAGGTTATAATTGCAAGAATAAAAGTAATTCAGAAGATGAAGAAGTGAATATGTTGGAATCTTTCTTTCCTCATAGCATTAAAAAAGTATCAAATACCAACCAACCATTTCAGTTTATCATACTGAGGGTTCTTGGCAGCCACAGAGTACTTCAAAAGCTAAGTAAACATAGTTTGATTTCAAAAAGAATGCCCTAAGAAATGGTCTTTGGACCCTAAGGAACCACCTCAAAGAAACAAATTACTCAGCCACACCATGAGGCCTAACCCTCTGTGCTGCCACTTCTGTTTCTTAATCACAAAATTAGATATGTTTTCTCCATTTACAACTTAATTCTCACTAGACTAAAGAGGTTGATTGCATAGTAAAAATTTCTTAACAGTTAAACTTTAGGATTTGGAGGCTTAGGTCAAAAAGAGATGATTTGCTCAATAGGACTGTCTTCAGAATTGGCCCTCATGAATTTTATTTGCTTTAGAAAACATTCATACAGATTTAAACCTAAAGCATACTTACGTAGGGTGGGCCTCCAGGAGTGAAACCGGATAAGCTTCCATTTTCATATGTGGTTATATTGGCTTATTCTAGGGAGATTTTGTTTCCCTCCTCCTAGAGGGCATTTGGTGATTTCTAGAGGTAATTTCTGGTTGTCTCAACTGGGGGTATCTGATGGGTAGAGGTCGGGGATGCTGCTAAACATCCTACGATACACAGAAAAAGTCTTTACCACAGAGAATCATCCAAAATGCCAATAGTGTCTAGGTGGACAATCCTGGTTCTCCCTGGTCTGTTCTAGTTCCAGTCAGATTTATTTCTTGGCAGTTTAAATACTGCTGCTGATGTCTACAACATGAGGATTGTGGCTCTAGGCATACAGTATTTAAATGAGAAAAATATCATTTGCCTAATCAAAAGAAGCTCTATTTTTCTGAAGCTAGAAAATGTGGAAGTAGTAGAAATATAGTCCAGTATTGATTGTGTTGTTTTCCCTTGAGTCTATCAATGATTAATGGGACTCTGTTGGCCCTACAGGGATTGTCAGAAATAGAACTTTGAAATGACTTTACTACTATATGTAACTCAGGTGGTCTTTCAGAAAGCCACAACGAAGGAAAAATAAAATTGATCTGGGGCATGCACATCTGGAGCTGTCTCCTGGGTCACACTGGCCATTGAGTTTCCCAGAAGGGATGGGTGAATTCGCTTTAGGAGAAGGAAAAAGTAGCAGGAGGGGCTGGCATCCTCAACTGGGCAGAGGCCCTTTAGTTGTGTAAAAGATAAAAAAAGACAGTATAGTTTTAGGGGCCAGCCCTATGGGCAGAACCTTGTGGTTCATCCCAGAGATTGGGCTCTGGCTGCTGTTCCAGCTTTTAGGACCCTCTTTAAAAATTTGACATCAGTGATGGCAACTCTTAGGATCCTGTAGGTATTTTTACAATTTGTTGGGATGACTTGGGTTTTGGAAGAAACACGTATGTGTCCGTAATGTCCTTGTTTTCTCCTATATAGAAGACAACTGCAGTTGGCATTCCAGGGCAGAAGGCTCTAGTTTCTGTTTCTCTACTGATTTGCTGGTCGAGAGAGGTATAGAGGCACTCCTCAGAAGCTGGATGATTCGGTGAGTGGTCTGTAGACTTGAGTCTTGGTTGATTCATTCAAACTTCTTATAAACATTAGGTGGATGTCTTAGTCCATTTGGTGCTGCTATAACAAAATACCTGAGACTGGGTAATTTCTATAGAATACAAATTTAAAAAAAGAGAAATTTATTTTCTCACAGCTCGGGAGGCTGGGAAGTCCAAGATCAAGGTATATGCAGGTTTGATTGTCTAGTGAGGACTGCTATCTGCTGCTGAGGTGGCACCCTGTTGTGTGTCTAGAAGAGAGAAATGCTATGTCATTGTGTGTAGAAAAGGTGCAAGGGTAAAAGCTAGCTGATGCTGTATGAAGCCCGTTTTATAAGGACCTGAATTTCATTCATGAGGGGAGGAGCTCTCATGACCTGATCACCTCTTAAAAGTCCTTACCTCTTAATACTATCACATTGCCATATGTGAATTTTGAGGGGGGACACATTGAAACAATAGCAGAGGAGAATCAGATATGGGGGAGAAGTGAGTACATGCTCAGAAGTGAAACTGCTCATAAAGGAACTGAACAAAATGAAAATTTGTTCTTTACTAAAACAGTTTTGTGCTTGGCCTCAGCCATGGATGGTATCACTTTGTTGTTTCTTGTTTTTGATATTGGCCTTGGAGTCCTGGAGGTTTCCTCTTTGAGCCAGTTGAGGTGCAGACCCCTTGACTTCCTTTGTATGGCCCCATGCCAGTAATGTTGTCAAGGCCTTGTGGCTTTCAATGTGACATGAAAGGAGCTCTAGGGGTCATTTATTGCTGCTCCAACCCCTCTTGTTTCTCGGGGGAGAAAATCAGGCTCAGAGAGGCCATGTGATTTGCTCGAGGTCACACATCTAGTCAGCAACTTAACTGGGTCAACATCCCTCATCTCTGTACCATGTCCACTCTTCGAAAGGGAGGGGATGGTGAGGAAATGGTGACTACATTAGACTTATGACTTGTTTTGGAGTGCTATCAACTCCCCTCACCATTTGCAGCCATAAGTGGAGCCACAGGGAAGGAATAGCCTTGCCTGGGTCTTTTCATCTTTGGTTTCATGGCTCTATTTACTCCGTAACACCATTTTGTATTTTAACTTTTAAGCCTTAATTTGGCTTGATAAATTCATCTATATTATCAATTTCCAGAGGAAGAACATATCTTTATTCAAAAGCAATTTAAGTTTTAACTAACCATGTAGTCCTCACCCCCTAAAAAGAATGCTAATGGAGAAGGCATTGCCGGTCACAGGATACCCCAGTTTGACATGTGGCTTTGCTCTTGTGATTTTTTCCATAAAATGTCTCCATTACCTTTAGCTTCTTGGGTATGAAGCCTTTTACTTGGGTCTGTGGGGAGGCTTTTGGACCATAATGGATTTTGTGTTGCTTTTAAAAAAAAATGAAATCTTTTAAATATGTGCACACACCTATATTGAGAATGCTGTCTCTGACACCCATGTTTTGTGGGTGTGCCTACTCTCCTTTACCCCTGTGGTCCCGGGCTTCATAGGATGACTGGTTCCTGCAAAATAGTTTTTACACTGCATCTTCAGCTCAGGTTTTCTGCACTTGTGAGTAGATTTCATTTGCAGGCTGGATTTCCCAACTTCTTGCTATTTCCACCTGAAGTCTAGGCCTCACAGCCCCTGCTGGGCCTACTCAGGCTGGCAGCCAGATGCTCTTAATCCATCAGAGGGGCAGGGAGCTCAGGTGTGTCAAATGGTCTTCCTGGAGGTCAGAGCTGGTTCCTGGCCCCAACACCTCCCTCAGCCTCTGTGTTCATAGCTCACCAACAGGACTAGGGGCTGTTTTGTTTCTGGTGTCTGAATATACCTTTTATACTTTTGAGCTTAGCTATGTATTTTCAAATATTTTATCCAATTTTGGAAAGAGGATTGTTCTGTTTCCTTAGTTTACTTTAATAATCTTTACAGTCCCATCTAGAGCTCTTCTAGCACTCAGGTTTTCAAGGTAGATGTTACCCAGCTTGAAAGGCTTTCCAGGCCACTTTCCAACTCAAGTGAACCAGGTGGTACCTTGAGCTTCTATTTTCTGTTAAATTTTTTAAAATAAAGTTAGGATCCTGCTGTCTGTGAAGAAAAGGGACAACTGAACCATCTATCTTTTTGGAAGAAGAGTCAGAGCTGTTCTCACCCTTTCAGTTGATAAGAACAGGCTCTGACTCCAGAAACATCCTGGTGTCTCACGAGGGAGTGCCATGAGATTCCAAGCTACCTTGTGGGGTTTGTTCATGAACGAAAGGAAGCAATACCTCTGGCCTGGGGGTGCTAACAATCTGCCCAGGCCAGGAACCTTCACTATTACCTCTCCTCAGCTCGCCCCCATGACTGAGGTCAAGAGGGGCTCAGATTTCGGGCCCCTGACCAGGCCTACAAATTGTGTGTACACGTGGGTCACCAGAATGACCTTTAGTCCTCAAGGCATGTGAAGCAGCTTGTCCCCTCATTTGACAGCCACAAGGATGATGCCAAACAAGCCCCTGGAAGAGTTCCAGTCTTTACTCCTGAGTAAAATGAAAGCTTTCTCCAAGCGTACATCCCATTATCTTTACAAAGCTTTATTAAAACTTGTACATCAAGGTGACAGTAATTCAGTGTTTTGAAAATAGTAACAAAAAGTGTACCCTGAACTCAGGTTAACCAAATAAATACTGGATACCTGGGAGCTCGTTCTTCCCTCTCCCAGCAGGAACAAAGAGCATAATGACAGCTTCTGCTGATGAGGGAAGGAACCTGTGCTAAGGGGCACTTCTGTGGCATCTCCCTGGAACCCAAGCTGAGTGTAAAGAGGTCCACTTTGATCCAAAGGATGAGGGTGCTGTCAAGCTCTAAATTTCTTCCAGAATAAGCAATAGCAACTGCTGCAGCCTTTTTTGCTAACTAGGGGCAGAAATCCTGAACAAGGTGGCATGGGCTGTAATCAAACTTTGGAGAGTTTTCATGGCAACAGTCACCTCCTTACAACTAGAATAAAAAGCAGGACACCTTCCAGCTAACAGTGGTCAGTCCTCAGGATCATCCAGCTTAATGGAGAAATATAGCAGTGGATTTAGAAGTCTGTTCTGAGAACAGGTTATTGCTGAGCACAGTTCACATGATCTATATTTTGAGTTGAAAACTGCCTTAAGGCTGTATAGCTAGCGCTGCTGGTTAGAAAAACAGTACTTAGTGTACATAAGTTGAAACAATTGTAAAACTTCATCTGGAAATCAGATAGCTTCTAATTTCTACAGAAATTACACCTCCCTGGGTTAGAGAATGGGAGATAATTTATTGCTTTGATTTTGAAGGACAGGCAAGACCAACACTGTACTTCACAGTCAGGCCTCAAGAGGAACAAGCCACTGCCCTTATAAATGCACAGATGATTAGATTTTGTGTGGCTTCAGTCCCTGCTTACAGATTATTTTACTAGCAAAGTGGCGAGCATTCATTTTTGGTTTAAGAATGTCCATGGCCAGTAGAGAGGATGTAGATTAGAATCACACTGGCCTTGTGCACTTTGGAGTGGTGGCTTCAGGTCCTCTGCAGCCCCTTACTCCTCTCTTGGCTTTGAGGAGACCCCTGCAGCTTGCAACCACAGTGCTAAGAGGACTGGTACAGACCCAGTCTGTTCTGGAGCTGCCGTGCCTGGACAAGCCTTCAAGTAGGACTAGGGCAGGTATGAAATGTCATATAAAGAGTATGAAATGAGAAATTTACAGTCCCTTCCCTGAAGAGGGAACCATGCATGCGTGGAGCCTGGTGGTGCCAGCCGTTTCCTGGGGCCCACCATTGGCTCCCAGCTCTTCATATGGGCTTGTATAACAAGGTGGTGACATATTTTTTCTTGTACCGGTGAGTTGCACTGAGCACCATCACTCCATCCTAAGGAAGAGGGTAGAAATTATCAAAGGCAGGACTGAGTCAGGGGGCCTAAACTTTACAGTATGTGAGAATCATTGTGGGGCTAAATTAAAACACAAACTCTCGGGCCCACCTTCAGAACGTGAGCCTGAGGGCTGCATCAAGTCCTGGAAACCACCCTTTAAATCAGTACCCACAGGGAAATCTGCTGTTAGGGGTCCTCAGAGTGCACATCAGCTTTAAGGACATACATGTCATTACCTTGATAGAAAGTGCATAGAGGTGGTTCAACATGACGTGATTGGGCTCGGGGAGCAATGCTGGATCACACTGTGAGGGAACAAAGGCAGATTCAGGATTTGGAAATCAAGATTCTCCTTTTCGTTTCAAGGCATTGGCTATCAAAGAAGTAGGCTCTTATGCCAAATTCTCTTCCTAAGTCAGGCAGTGCCAGGACTTGTCTAAGATGAGAGGTGGGATGAGAGGGTTGTGCCCTCGGACCCTGCATGGACCCTGGACTCATAGTGTGGGCCCTGATTCTGTTCTCTTGCAGGATGGGCAAGGAGGGGAGTTGCCCACTGAAGGCACTATCAGAGAACACAGGAAAATACAATCTATACTAAACACTCCAGAGCAGTGGATTCCAAATTTAACTCTACGACACAGACAGTGAACCTGAAGAATGAAATGGATAGCTGAGAGGGGGGACATCATTAGTCTGTAAAACAGCAGTTCTCAACTTGTGTCATGACCCCTTTGGGGGTTGAACAACCCTTTCACAGGGGTCGCCTAAATACATCCTGCATATCAGATATTTATGATTCATACCAGTAGCAAAATTACAATTATGAAGTAGCAACGAAAATAATTTTATGGTTGGGGGTCACCACAACATGAGGAACTGTATTAAAGGGTCTTGGCATTAGGAAGGTTGAGAACCACAGCGCCACACCTTTCTGTATTTTAAAAGAAGCCTGGAATTGGGATTTATTTTCTCCTTGTATTACTCCCAACTTTTAAAAAAGCTAGTTCAAAGGAAAAACAAATGTAGGACAATGGCTCTGAGGTGGTACTTTGTTGGCAGACCTCTGGTCATGGTCCCTGCTCCAAAGGAAAGGGTGTATTTAAGGTCATTCCACCCTAATACAGAGCTCTTCAGTCCTGGCCCAAAGCACCTCAAGATCTCACAGCCATACAAGGGCCTCTTGTGGCCCCAAACAGATGGGGTCAACCCAAACTATGGTTCTACCATGGGTGCAGGACTTCTGTGGAGGTGTGAACAGATCTTTGTAAATGGAGTGGCTAGAGCTGTCCTTAACACAATGCATGGCCATCACGGTGGGGGGGGGGGGGGGCGGGGGGAACTTCTGGAGGGAATCTAAGAAACTTCATCCTAATAAGCCCTGTAGTGATTTCAAGTTCAGGTTTGGAACGATCTTGAGGACACAGCAGCCTGGAATCCTACAAGAGCTATCTGTGTATGCTGGTTTTCTCAATAAGGAAGGTGGAGTGCTGTGGAGTCACAGCTCACAGCAACCTCCAGCTCTTGGGCTCAAGGGATTCTCTTGCCTCAGCCTCCCAAGTAGCTG
>CAUYON010079665.1:0-19570 GCA_963573935.1 Arctocebus calabarensis
TGGGGAAAGATTGGGAGAGAAACAGAGAGAGCTTCTCTCTCCCCACTAGAATTTTCTCCCTCTAACAGGTGCCTTAATGTTTTCTGTATTCTTTTCTTTCTTTTCTGTGAATAAATTCTGTCTTACAAAAAAAAAAAAAAAAAGAAAAGTTGTTCTGAAAATAGAATTTCCAGATGAAGGGTACTTCAGACTCAAAAGACTCTACACACTGATTACAGCTGATACGTATGTGATCTGATACAGCTGATACAAAGTGATTATGTGATAGTGGATATGTTTGTTAATATACTCATCCTGCATATCATTCAAACAGCATCTGAAAATATGACCATTTCCAGAAACCCACAGGCAAAGAAACTAGAGACACAGACAAAATAATCAGAGTAAACCTCTATATGTCCAAATTATCCTTCAAAATTTTTGCTTAAATTTTTCAATACCCTCTTAGAATACGGTCAGTTTGGGGACCAATTGTACCCATGGAAAAAGGACAAATTTTCAGCCAGCTCCAGAAATATTCCAATTTACCTATTAGAAAGCCCAATGGTTATGCATTTAGACTGTTCCACATTCAATGAGAAATTTATAAGATACCAACTCCTTGTAACTCCTCACTTCCCGGTTGTACCTAACCCAGATTCTCCTTAGTCCCTTGTATAGTAGAATTCTTTCTGATAATATATCTATACTCAGATCTATTTATTGATTTAGTCTTTAAATTTATAGGAATAATCAATTTTATTCACCTCCTGGGAACAGCAACAATTTACCTAGACAGTGGCATACCTAAGGATTTACTAAAGATCCAGCATACTCCTCCCAAATTTTAAAACAAGATCTTTTGTGAATACACTCCACTTCAATAAAGAGATAACCTTATATTACTTTGATTTGGAAAATCCTAAAACCAACTTTACACATATACTCATCAAGCTAATTAAAAAGCTTACAAGAAAAAATTCCAACTCTGAAAAAACAATACTTCATTATTCCAAGATATGATCTATCAATTTAAGGAAAGAAATTTTCCAAGGGGAGATTCACAATTATCTTAAATTACTCATGATTAACAACTAAAAGGCAATTAAGGAAATTTCTATATCAAACAGATATTCTAGATTATGAATACCAATTTTTTCTAAAAAATAAATGCCGTTTTATAATTTGACTAAGTCAAACATCTCAGAACCACTGCTGTGAGTCACAGAAATTGAAAAATTCCAAAGTAAGCTCAAAATGTCCCTTCACCATCCACCTATATGGGTCTAGCAAATCATTAAAAACTTTTCTTTTTATGAACATGAATAACACATTAATTTAACAACATGGCACACATTAAAGGCCATCACTTACAGCCTAGTTAATTAGTATATAATAACAAAGACTCATTCTCCTCATCACAAATAATTTGCTCACTCTGATACATTAGTCAAAACTATTGAGTTTTAGTACTAGAATCACCTTCAGTCTTGATGGCACCATATTCAGCACAATTCCTGTTGTTAACAGTTGGATGCTAATCATTCAGCCCTTTTATGCTAGTTGATTAAATATGAAATATTAATACTTTCTCTGCATATTAAACATTCATCTCAATTCAATGAATTTAATATTTTCATTATTTTAAATATTTTAATATTTTCCCTGATGGAGAATATAATTATCCTTATATAGTTCAAAAAATTGTCCATTTTCAGAACATATCATTCTCATATGAAATCTTTACTTAACATTGTTGTAATGATGTGTCTTATCTCACAAATTAAGAGAAAATATCAGGCTGCTAATGAATAACTACTGCAGATTCCCCTACAGAATTCACTTTCTTATTAGAAAACAATCAGCTCAAGTGTCTAAACATACAGTCCTTTGTAGGGGATGTCAATCTGATTAATTTAATCACAGTCAAAAGATTTTTATAGTTTACAACTTTAAAATGCTATGGAAATGAAAAGAATTCTTAAACTCATCAGGTGCTCCTATAGAAATTGAACCAAAAATATATACATAACTTGATGTTTTAAGCTACTTGATAAAATGTTAGTATAAAATAGAGATCCACCATAAAAAAATATAATAAGTGCATCTAGAGGAAATACTTATACAGCTCTTTATGGTAAGCCAGTTTTGTGGACAAAAGTCCTATGCAAAAACTTTTTATAAAACAAAAATCCATGAAGTTAAAAAATTCTATTTATGAATCCACAAAATTTTGTCACTAATCCTGAAATGACCTACTAAGAATATTTGGGTTGTAAAATAAGTCATAACAAAGCTGGGATGGCTAAATGGTAACAGAAGATAACCTCAAAAGGACACTTACCAAAGTACTTAATTAGATAATGTATGACAAAAGGAATGAATCATCCACAATATTAATCAAACACTGATGGGCAAACTTTTCTTATTATCACAGGATATATCCAGTTTATGCCTTATCTTTAGCTAATATTCCCACTGTGCAGAGTTAGGAACCAGAGCCCTTAGAACCACATATGCCCTTGTGAATCCTTGATTGCAGCATTTTGGCTGAATCCAAATTCTACACAACAAATTGATTTGATAAAGAAATTTGTTCTGAGAAGTTTGGTTTTGGTCCAGAGGCCACACTTGGGGATCTAGAGGGCCTCATGTGGCCTTGAAGCCACAAGTCCCCTAACCTTGGAACTTGGACATAAACCAGAACTATGTTCCAGTAGACCCCAATTGGAAATGTCCAAATATATTTTATACAGTTTTTTTCCCTGTGGACTATGAATATATGCTAGTGATGGCATGTACTTCTCTGAACATAAAGTCTCCAAGCCCACCATCACCTCATTTTATATCACCTCTAATACTCTCATACTTGTCCAAGAGCAACCTAGGTTTTTGCATGACATGTATCATGCCCACTTTATTGGAAGCCACCACAACTCTAAAGTCCAACTGTGACTCAATTCGTTTCATAAAGCCGAACCTTCTCTGGCTTCCCAGAGGATGTCTGTAATATAATCTGAAAGTGTGAGATTAGCATACTCTAGGGCAAATTTTCACCAGCGAAAGGCAGAAAAAAAATTGCAGATAAATTGCTTTCCCTTTCCTCCCTGGATGGAATTCTTAAGACTTCCTTCCTCAAATACACTATTCTAAATGCAATGATCACAGGTGGTCTCTTCAGATATATCATGTGTGATCCAGCCACCATCTGTCTGTTACATTGAAGCTGTGGCCAAATCAGTGATTCATCATCTTTATTTGATTTTCTTCCAACTTGCTTCTTTTCTCTTCATTTTTGAAGATTTATTTTAATGGAAGATTTATTTTAGCTTCTTTTTTTCTAGGAAATCAAGACCAAGATAATTGATGGGAAAAGGACCCTAGAAAGTAAACCATCAAGGTGATAATTTGAAATTGCCTTTATCGTCCACCTGTCTGAAAGCAATAGCAACCCTATTGCTGGTGTTAAATGAGGTAATAGCAACTGTAGAAATTTAATAGAATCACAATTGCTAAAGCGTTTTCCTATGATTAATTAAGAATATGTTCAGGTAGAATGTAAGGAATAGGAAGATCAAGTGGTACTGCTCTCATTAATATGATTCAATGATAATTGCAAAGTGTTTGGTGCTTGGTGGTGGCATTAAACAGCATTGGAAGTCTTGCACAAAGAAAATTATGGTCTCAAGGTACCTATTTGCCAAAAGATGTCAGGCTGTAAAACTAGAGAATTTCAATAGCAGCTTTAAAGAAGACTATTCTCTGGCAACCACGGGGCACACTGTGCTAAAAATTTACCTGCTTATAAGGGTTGCAGAACTGCAGAAGAAAATGATGTTCAGTAATTGAGGTCTCTGATCTCTGAGATCCATGATTAAGATTTCTGATCATCAAACAAATGCCATAAGCCATATCCTTAGAATAATGTTACCAAGGTCACCATCAAGGACTTGAGTGTTACAGCATTGTAAGTACCATCATTTCCCTATTCGATTCATCTTGTTGCCTCTATAAAACCAGACAAATCTTGAGAGATAAAGGTTGACCATAGGGAACTTAATCATGTAGTCCAAACTGAAAATGTCATGGCCTGTCTGATATCTTTATACGAATTTATCAATATAGACTCTGGCACATTAAATGAATTTTTTCCCTAATCTTCCATAGTATAAAGCATCATAACCTCTGTTTTTCCCTAAGACTATACTAACTTATATAATCTTTGTCATAATAAACTCATCAGGAAATTTGGTCACCTTGACATGCCAATAAAAATTCATCCTGGGGCAGCACCTGTGGTTTTCAAAGGAGTAGGACCATATGCCCAAAGGTGGTGGGTTCAAACCCAGCCCAGGTCAAAAACTGAAAAAAAAAAAAAAACCAATAACAATAATAATAAAATAAAATTCACCCTAGTCTATAGCATTGATGACATTGTGCTAATAACATCATGGAGAACTTAAATACTCTAGATGCTCTCTTTAGACACATGTATAACAGGTGTTATGGTGTAAACCTCCTTAAAATCAGGTAACTGCTACATGTTTAAGTGCTTGTAATATATTGCACGTTGTAATAGGCATCAATTTATCCTTTCTAGAGTCATTTCATCCTGTAAATGTCAGTTTACTTTCCATGCTTTCAATGATGGATAGCACCAATATCCAAAGCCTTGTATAGATCACTCATTCATTGATATGGTATGCCCCATAAAACTGTCTAGAACTAGGAGGCACTTTTTATACAAAAGAGATGCAACAAATGACACAAAAGTCATTATTCTGACACAGATCCCATTATCTCTGAGCTGATGATATAGTTGAGTGGCCTGTTTAAATTTCATTTAGGGCTCGAGCTCAGGGATAGCATTCAGAGGGTTGAGATGATGTCTTCTGAGATGCGATAAATACACTGAACCAATGGTAAATATATCAGCTGAATCCCAATAACTAGAATTAATGGGTCCACTAAATGAATTGTAGAAAATATTGGGGGTTTTTGTTTTGTTTTGTTTTGTTTTTTGCAGTTTTTGGCCAGGGCTGGGTATGAACCCACCACCTCCAGCATATGGGGCTGACACCCTACTCCTTTGAGCCACAGGTGCCGCCCAGATTGGCCCTTTTTAACTATCAATGCCAGTAATCCACTTGATGAATTTTCTGTTTCCCTAAAACTTTAAACCCTCTCAGCTTAAAAGCCTGGTTCCCAGAGGTAAACACCTCTGTCAGGTAATACTGAAAGGTTTTCATTAAATTGGAACCTGCAGCAAACACATGGCCAATTGTCCTCTTCATGCTGGCATAGCAGTGGGCAAACAAAAAAGTTGTTGTAAAGATAAAATAACCATAATATTCAGGGTATTCTGCAAAAGGAGGAATATTTATCGACCACAGCTGATTTACTGGGTTGCTTCAAATAAAGCAAACATGGCTCCAAAAAAAGAAGAGAAGACTAAAAGTTCAGCCACTTTAGGGAAGAAAAATACATGTTATGTCATCAGGAAAATAATTCAAACCAGCCAAATGGTGGGGAGAGAATGGGTGGCTGAGGAGGGAAAATTGTGAATATTAATTACACTTTTCTATTTCAGTACAACAAATGACCTCCAAAACATAGTGAATTAAAAACATCAATATTATTATTTCTCACCATTTTGTGTGTCAGGAATTTGGGAAGGGCTTGCCTGGGAAGCTTGCTTGTCTATCCTTCCCACAGCATCAACGGGGGAAGTTTAACACCAGATAGCCCGCTCGCAGTGCTTTTAAATTATTGCTGGCTGGTGGGCAGCAGAAAGTTGGTTATGGCTGTCAGCTGGGAGCTCAGCAGGGCCTTTCACCCATGTGCTTCAGTTCTTCTCCCTGAGTACTTGCCAGTGGGCTTCTTGTCCTTCCTCACCATGTACTAAGGAGTGAGTGTGTGTCCAAGAGATTAAGATGAAAGCTGTACATCTTTTTGTGGGCTAGAGTCAAGTCTCAGAAAGTCAATTATTTTACATTACACGAGTCGAGACCATCTGTAAGCCCAGCCCAGACCCAATGGTAAAGAAATTGGATTTTAGCTTTTACTAAATGGAGGAGCAAGAATCTGTGACTATCCTTAATCTCAGATGTCACAATCAAGTATAGAAACAGAATCCACAGTTTGATTTGCTAGTTCTCTCTACGCTTTTTTAAGGTGGTTACAAGAAACCATCTTTGAAAGGAAAGGCACTTTATTTCAAACAGAGAGTGCAACCAGTCAGGATAGCATAAGGTGAAGCCACAATGAATCTAGTTTATGCTTCTTCCCAGATCTTTTGGTCCTACCTAGTTTTCTGGGCCTTGCCCAGTGACTTTCTTCCCAGCTGGAGTGAACAATCAGAGCTTTCTTTAAGTAACACAGCCTTCACTCTGTCTTCTCACAGGCCCAGTTGTCTGAGTTGTGGCTAAAGGTGGAAACTAGACTTGGGCTTTTCTGAGTTGCTGCCTTTCATGGCAGAAGACACAGAGGCTCTGACTCCTATGACTGACCTAATGGGACCTGAAACAGTTTTCGTTTGCTATGGATTGAATTTTTTAAAACTTCATTGAGATATAATCTATATATCATAAAATTTGCCCTTCTAATGTGTATAATTCAGTGGTTTTTAGAATAATCAGAGTTGTGCAACCATTACCACAGTCTAATTTTAGAACATTTTCATTACCCCTGGGTTGAGTTTTGATCTATGAGAGACAGATGATGGGAAGCAGCCAGGAGAGAAATTGCTCACCTTTCACCCCGTGCCAGACTGTCTGAGATGCAGTGGTTCCATATGGCCTCTCTGGAGATGTCCTGCTTGACCAAACTTCCAGATGTGATTTCTTGTAACACAGGTGACAACTCAGTAATACAACATCTTATATTTGATTTCCATGCTGTCTGTTTCATTTGTCCTTTTCCATGCTCTTAATTTCCTTGGACTAAAATATCCAACAAAGTTTGAATATATACACTTTGTCCAAGGCTCTATTTACTAGGGTTTGGTCAGGACACATGGCATTCAAGAATCTCCACATTCCAACGCCCACTATGTCTTCTTATACACAGCCACTACATACACTTCCTTATATCCCAATGCCTTCAGATTACTCTTTTCCCAAGTGGTATACTTCTTTTCTGATACTTGTCCTTCTGTCTAAAATGTACAATAAACTTTCCAAATTACTTGCCCTTGAAAATATGGTTTTCCTTTAAGACCCAGAGAAAAACACCTATTAAGTGTTTTAATCATTCTTTACTTTAGGTTGTCCCTGTCTTCTGTGTAGACTTCTAGTGAAACAATTACTAAATTCTGCCCTGAATCATAGTGAAATTTTTATTATCTATCCTATCACCTGCCTAATATTAAGCTTGCCTCTAGAGCAGGTTCTTTATTTATTCTCTTTTGCCTTTGTTTCTCTCAAGTTCCTTGGCATAGTATTTTGCATATGATAGGAGGTCAATAAATATTGAATTGCATATTAAGTCACATACCGTAAAAAATAGTATGGATCTAAAAAAATTTCAGACGGATGCAGTGGTATTAATTTCAAATGAGGTTAGTATAGCTATTAATCATCTTACTTGCCCTACGGGGTTCAAGCTACAAAGCCTTTTATAACTTCAAAGAATATTTTTCAGAAGATCCAAATTATTTCATTTTATTTCTCTTGGCATGAAGAAAAATTGCAATGAAAAGAGGAAAACAAAAAGCCACCTATACATTCAATTCTGTCCTAACTGGAATTACTTTAACATTCTCTGTTTTACAGAAACTAGTTTTGAAAATATCTCCACAGAAAGTAAAGAACACGGAAATTTAATAAACCACATAGAAATTCATGCTGCCCGAGAAATACCACAATTTACCAAGAATATCCCACTTTTCTAAGAAAATTTTAGAATCCTTTTCCATGAGAACATATAGTTATGAGGTACAAGGCAACACTGAATCCTAATCAATCCCTAACAAAAGTTTTTGAAGTGTTTACTACCTTGCTTATTTCCTAATTTCTATTGGATAGTCACTTAATAGCAACAGATTATTGCAATTAACCAGAGCTTTATTTTGAAAACTGCATTATTGAACAGTATTGTGCTAATTGTATTAATCTGGGGGAGGAGGACACCTGGTGTTTAGAGGAATTTACTAATGTGCTTCAATTTTTAGTTCTAGGACACTCAGGAAAGCTCAAGTCATTACATTACACTTATAGTCAAGTGGCAGACCATTTAAATGATAGCAAACAACTGATGGTAATAATGTGTCATCAGTCTCTGCCTCAGCCACACCACAAAATTCTCTGCTTAGGAAGTTGATACTTATATGTAAATAAATGGTTTTGGTTCTGCTATCAAGCCACCCAAGCAGCCAGTTGAGGAGATAATTTAAAAGATCAAACAATTTAAAGATCAAAGTTCCACCGCAGATCTTTCAGCTATTTCAGGTACTGTTCAAGGTTCTATGCAAGGATGTTTTACCTCTCATTTCTAATCTAAAACCACTGGAAGATATGCAAGAGGAAATCAAAATGTTTTAACTCAGTGCATATCAGAAAATCACATAAATTTAACAACTGTTAGAGAGATGTTTATCTGTCCCAAGATAGGTGGAAATATGTTGCCTTTTATTGTGATAAACGTTCAGTTCCCTTTTGTTGTGCCTTGCAAACTGTAGATGACTTCTCTGAATCTGAGCCATTTTTTCTGGACTTGGCTTTGAGAATTTCAGGCTGGATTCAACTTTTACAAATATTATTTATGATAAACCCTATGATACTGCTACAAAAGTCAGAAGGTTCACTGATAAAACCTCCTAATCACATAATATTTGTTCATTAAACATTCCCGAGACATTTCTTTTTTGAAGTGTTTGTATCATTCTATTGTCATTCTGCTTTGATGCTCAGGCCATCTGATGTCAATGTGAGTTTTATGAGAACAGGAAATCTTTGTCTGTTTTATTTAATTATAAACACTAAGTAAATAACACAGTGCCTGGCACATAATTGGTGCACAAAAAAATATTTGTTGAAGGAATGTTGGACATATAGAAGAGTGAAAGGAGGAAATGCATAATGGAAAGCAGGAAGAGAGGACAAAAGCTTTATCAACCCAACAATCACTCTTTCTCATTAACCTAGAGTAGATCAGGCATCTTTCAAAAACCCTCACATGGTGAAGAATGACTAAGTAGATGACTCATTTGGTAGGAGAGTCTTATTGCACCTGGTGCATTAGTCCAACAGATCACTCCGAAATATCACCATATGATCCAAGAAACAACACCAGACTTAAGCCAGATGCAAATTCATTTCTTTTCCACCCTGTTTAGCAGAACATTTTTGAAAATGATGTCACACCTGCTGTGTGAACATGTGATTCTCCAGGTACAGAAAATTAATTTCTTATTAACATCATATTCATAAGAATATCAAAGATTCTGTGTGGGGGAGAAAGAAGAAGTGAATGTTTAACTGAGCCCAAAGAGAGAGAGAAGAGTAAAGAAATGGTGAGATTGAAAGAAAGTTTTAAAATAAGATTAACATAAAATTCATTTATTTTATCATTTAAATGTAAGATATGAAAATAATTTTATTGATGAAAAGGATTGCAGTGAACAAAGATGGCTCTAAACCATGGGTTTTAAGTTGCCATTTCTAGTAGTCAACAACCCACAGTTCGGGAGTTAGAGCAGTTCACAGTATAAAATCAGCGCAAGGTTATATAGTTTCTGCCACACCGCCCTGTACTGGACAAGAGCATCACACATCTAATCACAGCATCTCACTTAGAATCAACTCCTCCTTTTGTTGATTCTCGGAACCAATCCCCTGTGTATACAGAGGAAAACTATATAAATGATAACAGTAGTCTCTTAGCTATAGATATGAATGGACCTACTGTAACTGAATTGGTTGTGGGCATGAATATATTTAAATCCAATCAACGTAAGTTAGTTCTTGAGGTTAATATGGACTGAAATGTAGTCTTCGGTCCCTCAGGCTAAAAGTTACTCCCATGCCAAATAGAGCTTAGATGTTATCAAATCAAAATAATAATGCCTTTTTAAAAGACAAATTTGATTTTTCAGTAACATTAAATTTTTGTTGATACACTGATAAAGGTACTGTTTTTCTATTTTGTGGAAAGGTATTCTTTGAATCCAAAGGAGCACTACAATGAAGTGTTGTAGTACAGATTGGAATTTCATAGTCATGTGCAATGATCTATTCTTTTCTCAGCCCTAAGTAAATATCATTTATGAATTGATGTCTTTCAAAACAAAGATGTAATTAAACTCAGGAGGTAGGGAATATAAGATAAAATGAATTGAGTGTGTAAAATAATTAACTTTTTGTCTAAGAACCAATTAGGCATGAAATATTGGTGGTTCTTATAATTTTAATATAATGTTATCGTTTGGCATAATAAAGCAATTAATTTAAATATAAAAATAAATATTGATTAAAAAATGTACGTTTTATTGCCAGAGAACTTTAAATACGTTAATTTTACTCTTAAAAATTCTCTTAAGACATGACAGTATTCACACAAGATTAGCTCTGTCCAATCTTATTTCTAAGATCAAAAGGATAGTATTTTATTTGATCTGATATTATGTTGTAGGAAATTGTCTCTTAGAAAATAGGATACTTAATTCATTAAGAATTATCAGCATGCTGGATTAGCAAGGAATGAATTTTTGTAACCACTATTACTGTTATCAGCCAACGTGTAAGTCAGTATTTTCTGGGTTGTTTACATAGGACAGCAAGCATAGTGTCATTTTATATAATTAAATGTGGTCAATATATGTGCACATGATAAAAACATTCTACACATGGAAAAAGATGCATCTCTTTAAGAATGCTGATTTTATGTCATAGAGTCATCATTTGGAAAAGAAGACAGAAGTGAACAATTATTTGTCTTTCCCATTTTCACAAATCATCAAGCAACAAATATGAAAAAGATGATTTGTTTGTGGCAAATTTACTTTTTGCATACTTAAGGGAGATGAATATTTAAGAATTATTAAGAGGATGCAAGCCAATTATATAGACCATTAATGTGTAAACATTACAAAGTTTATCATTGTCTTACTGAATGTGGAATTGGTCTTTGTTCAGAACAGCCTTGCCAGTAATTTTGTTACAGCTTGGGTGTGGTCGGAACCTTTTTTTAGGAAACCCTCATCTATTCTACTGCTACTTTCTGTCATCAACCTGCCATGACTTTAAAAGAAGCCAATAAGATTAAAAGAAACTGTGTTTTTCTACTAGGATAAGATGGTAACAGTTCAAACATCAGAATCTCAATCGAATCTCATCATTTATGTGGTCTTAAATGCAATCTGCAAATTAAAAGTTTATTCTAAGGCAGAACACATAAAAATAGAATGTAACTAATGGCCTGTGTTCAAATGTCAGTTTGCCTAGATTCCTTTGGAAAATATGAGTTGTTCTGGGCAATTGCTAGACCTCAGTTTGCACTGGTGTTTCTAAGCAATGTAGGAGAATATGTAAAGACGAATGTGATTGTTGTTAAGTCCCAGAAAATACTGAAGGATGTTTCCAAAAGAAAAGACAGACTTCAGATTGTAACCCAGTGTGAGAGAGGGGGTAAGAAGAGAGGAAAAAGAGAGGAATCTTGGAGTGTAGGGGGTCGGGGTAGGAATCTTATAAAGAACATTTATTAACCGTGAGCTAATGGAGACTCATATCGGTGATGTATTAGAAATAGCAAAACATTCAGCAGGGTTCAGTGAGTGCAACTTACTGATGTGCCATATCTTAAAAGGGTTTTGAATAAAAAGGGATTTCACAAGAGTTGTCTTTGTAAAGCGCCTGACTGTCCTGAGCCATTGGCATTTATATTTCTTGTGCCAGCATAATTAATAATAGCATCCCCATTGGCTCTCAGACAGTTCACCTGGTCTGGATAGTTAAATTATATGGTTAGTTTTAGGAGAAGAGAAACCCCAGAGAGACTGCTTGGTATGCTAAGTGAAGAGATGGTCCCAGGCAGAAACCAGTATAGGAATGTGAAGAGCAGAGCAGGAAAAGGGAAGAAGTCAAGGAGGGAGCTCCATGCCAAGTCTCCAGGAAGATGACTTTAGCTTGTTCTCTCAAGGGATATCCAGACTATAAACTACATGTCAAAGTTCATTCCAACCAGAGGTAAGGGAGCCGGTAATCCGGTACCCTGGCTATTGGCTAAGGTACTTCCAGGTACTTCAGCTGTCTGTGGGGGAGGAGGGAAGTTGGCTCCAGTAGCTCAGGAAAGTCCTCCAAAAAAGAGCCCCAGTATTCAGATATGAAAGCACAGCAAGGCTGAGGAATTGAATTAGAGATGGAGAGCTGGAAAAAGCATTAAAAGTATTCACTGCAATCACCTATGTGGCAGCCTCCAGAGGGCTAAAAGGACTCACTTTCACCCATCCTATAGATTGTTTAATTAAATTGGGTTCCAATGATAAGATTCAAGGGATCCAATTCCTAAAAAGAGAATAATGGCTTTCTTCAGATTACCCAAATAGTACCTGATCCAAATGCAATTCTGTAGACATTTCAGGAAAAAAAAAAACTGTAAGAAAAGTTGGTGTCTTTTAGAATCAATCCACTTGAGTGTATGTAAGCCTTTAGGGAAGGGAAAAATTGATCCTATTCCCCAATAACCTCAAATGGAGGTAAGAGATTTTTTTATTTGTATATGCTTCTCAGAAATAAGAGATCCACCAGCCAGGGAGCCTAATGGTGTTGAAATCTCAGAATCACTAGGTGGCCTTAGGTGAGGATTACAAAGCAATTGTTCTTTTTCCCTTGCCAACCTATAGATGGACTCCAGATTTAAACAATAATTGCTAAACTAAATTGTCTAAAGAACCTTTGTGAGGGTATAGGAAATACAAAAGAAACTGCTTTCATGAATGAGCTAGCAAACTTTTATTTTCACTGATGTAAGCGTATACATGTATATAAGGGAATATCTAGCAATATACTGTGAAAAATAGAGACAGTCCTCCTACACTTTGGATAGCTCCCTTAAATAAACTACCCAATGATGAATAATGTATTTCTTCCTCACATACCTTCAGCCTAAGAATCGCTGATACTTCACAGTTCTTACTTGTCTTACCACACCTTAAAACTGTGACCTTAGTGTTTGTTCATTTATTTCTGAGACAGTTAGCACGTCTGAATACAAGAGATATGAAAATTCAAATTCCTTTCAAACTGGAATCTTAAACTTTCCTCTCCCAAATGGTTTCCTTTTCACCTTGATCTGTAAAATATATTATTCTTAATTAAAAGTTTATGGTCTGACTTAAAAGTATTTTCTATGTAGTCTGTCTTGTCTCTGAGATGTTTCCATTACATTACTATTTTTCACATCTCATAATGAGAAACAAACACATATTGAAACATATTCAAATGTGAAAATTAATGACTAGATTACAAAGAAACACCAAAAAATAAATAATTATGTGTCTTCCAAAGTAAATGTTGAGGACTAAATACTCAGTTGAAATAAATGATCAAGATTAAAAGAGCCTATGACATCAAACACTTTTACGACACTTCATTTTTATAATCATGCTATTTCTCCCTCATCAAAGTTTTCATGATTCTCAGTATCTTTCATAATTTATACTATATTTCCACCATTATTTTTTGACAATCCCCTCATCTGTAAAGCTTCTCTGTGTGGATTGATTTGATGAATATTCTGCCTCATTTTCTCTCATATACCTGTTAGTAATAGACCTTAATTCTTTCATCTTCTCCTTTCTCTTTAAAGCAGTTTCTAGGAAATTGCTTCAGTTTCAAAGGTTCTGATCTAAATCCACAGTAATTATAATGTCTGACTATTTGAAGGAGAATAGGTCAATGCAACCAACATGAGGGTGTGTTCTACTTTTCAAATTGAGAGGTACAGATTCCAAACATCTCCTCCATTCACCAGCCACCCTCCTCTCCCAGTGTGAGAAATCATTAAGACCATTACAAGTTAGTCATTGACAAATAACCAAGGAAGATTCCAGAAACAAGCAAAGAAATTGCCGGGAAACCAAGTTTGGAGCCTAAGAGACATCCCATGCTCTTTCTGTGTTTGAATATTATGTGCTTTTTAATGCTGGCTCTGAAAGCTGAGCTATTTTCTCTTTCCAATCCTAGTTTACCAAAATGACATATTTAGGAGGTAAACAGAAACCATTAGGACATTGTAAATCTTCTAGGCACACTTCAAAAAAAAGTCCCCAGAATTTTTATAACTCTCCTTAATTGGTACAGCAAGTGGAAAAGTATTACTAGTATCTGCTCTGTGTTAAGTTTGGCAAATGGCAGGTTTCTGGCACACCCAAATATACCTGCAGAAATATTGCAGTATCACAATATGCATTTCACATCTTGCTATATTTTAATGTAATATTGAGAGTGGGTTCTATTTAAATAATATTTTTTGATGCCCATGCTCACAAGACTGAGGATAAACTTAAAGAATGGTCTTATACATGGTAACCCATGGAATAAATGTTAGAAACAGAAAACTTGGTTAGAAATCTACATGCCTATTACCTAATGATCTAATCATGTCATCTGTTCTTAGTCAAACCTAGTTTTTCTTCAGTTCTGACAGGGCTTTGATGTTTGGACCCTCCCTCTAAATCTCACGTTGAAATTTGATCCTGGTGCTGGAAGTGGAGCCTGGTATGATACATTTGGGTCAATGAGGCAGGTCAGACATAATTAGCTTTGTGCCCTCCCAGCAATAATAATCGGTGAGTTTTCATTTATCAGTTTGCATGAGAAGTGGTTGTTTAAAAGATCCTGGTACTACCTCCTCCCTCTCTTGCTTCTTCTCTCACCACGTGGCACGCCTACTCCCCTTCAACTTCCACCTTGATTGAATCCCTCACCAGAAATAGATGCTGCTGATGCACTCTTCAGACATCTGCAGAACCAAGAGCCAAATAACCAATAATTTTTTTCTTGATAAATTTCCCAGTCTCAAGTATTCCTTTATAACAACACAAAACGGACTAAGCCCCCAAACCAAATACACTATTCAGATAAGGTGAATAGTTTTTTTGTTTGTTTATTTAATATTAGACATGGTCTTACATCTGTGGTGTGACAGCTCAAAGCAACCTCAAACTCTTGAACTCAAGCTATTCTCTTGCCCCAGCCTCCCAAGTAGCTGAGACTACAGGTGCCTGCCACACTGCCTGGGTATTTTTTAGAGACAGGATCTTGCTTTTGCTCTGGCTGGTCTCAAACCCGTGAGCTCCGGCGATCAGCTGCCTTGGCCTCCCAGAGTGCTTGGATTATAGGAATGAGCCACCATGCTATGCCGGGTAAATAGTTTTAAAAATTAAGTTACTTTTTTTTCTTACTTTAATACGCTAATGGTTCTATTCCTGGGGTAGTCTTTTTATCACCAGACATTTTGCCAATTTTTCTATTACTGTAATGCAGGCTAAGTTTTGCAATTGGCCTTGTGTGTTTGGGAATATCTCTAATACATTTTATAAGTCTCTTCTTGTCTGATAGACAAAGAAGACATATAATGAGTCAGTTCCAAATCCCAGCATCTCAGATCCTCAATTAAAAGAAGCAATTGATCATAAAATGCTGGTTGATTCAAAGATGTTTTCCTAGCACCCAGTGCAATCTTTCGTAACCATTTATGATCATGATGTTTGAACACAGAACACATAAAAATAAGGATGTCACTTTTGTGACATTTATAGTTACTTCAGGAAATAGAACTCTTAAAGCTTTTTATGACAATACTGGATACCAACAAGAATATAGAGTAGCAGGAATTTTTATTTATTTCTAGAAGGAGTGCAAAATGGTGCAGCCATTTTAAAAGACAGTCTGTTAGTTTCTTAGAAAAACTAAATAAATTCATACCATATGATCCAATAATTGTACTTCTTGGTATTTATCCAAATGAGTTGAAAACTTATGTCCATAACAAAAGCCAGCACACAGATGTTTATAGCAGCTTTATACATAATTGCTATAACTAGGAAGCAACCAAGACGTCCTTCAGGAGGTGAATGGATAGACGGAGGTTAAATAGACGATGGGATGTTACTTCTCATTAAAAAAGAAATAAGCCATCAAGGCATGAAAAGCCATGGAGGAAAGTTAGATGCGTATCACTGAGAGAAAGATGCCAGTCTGAAAAGCCAAAACATTGTATGACTGCAACTACGTGACATGCTGGAAAAGGCAAAGCTATGAAGGCAAGAATTAAGACCGCTGTTTGCCATGAGCTCAGGGAGAGGGCGGGATACCTAGGCAAAGCACAGAGGGCAGTGTCACTGTTCTGTATGATACTATAAGGTGAATACTCGTCATTACACATTTGTCCAAACCCATAGACTATATAACACTAAATTGCACCCTAATATAAACTACGGACTTTGGGCAATAATCATGTGTCAGTGTAGATCTATCAATTTTAGCAAATGGTACTGCTCTGGTGGGAAATGCTGATAGTAAGAGAAGCTGTGTATGTGTGGGGTTAAGGACCATGAGCACTAGCTGTCATTCACTCATTTTGCTGCAAACCTAAAGGTTCTCCAAAATATAAATTCTATTTTAGAAAACTACATTTCATATTGTTTTAAAATGTTGATCATCTCAAGGACACCTTAATAATTTTAAGCTGGCCTACTCATCATAGCATACTACCTAGCATTCACAGTCATGTAAGGATGAGCGGAGATATGAAAGTGGGGAAAGAAGAAATGTGCTATTCTAGATGATAACAGGTATGCATTTAAAATGTTTTTATATCAAATCAATTTTGAGGATATTGCATGATATAAAGCTGATTTGACAGTCACAACATGTAATGACATAGTAAAAGCCACAATAAGTACCTGGCATAAAGAAATCAATTGTTTCCCAAACTTGTTTGATAATAAACTAATTTTTGCATTAGCATCCCTTGAAGCCAGGGGCACATTGAACATGTTTTTGAAAAAGTTCTCGTTCACTGTGCTATTTCCATCGTGTCTTGCGAACTGTAATATTTGATAAACAAAATTTACTCTGCAACATGCTTGGCCATAAACAATAAAAGAGGTGGAGATTCTACAGGTAAGGATCACAGCCTCCAGGGATGAGAGAGAGGGCAAACATTTACAATACAGCTTAGCTGACAATATGGTAGCCATATGCACAAAGTAAAGATTTATAAAATACACATGAAGTTATCATTGTTCTAAATCAGGGATTATCTGACTTTATACATCATTTGCAAGATCCATCTTGTATCACCTGTTTTGTAAGTAAAATATTACAGGATACAACCATGCTCATTCATTCATGTATTGTCTATGGTTGTTTATTTGCAGAGTTGAGTAGTTGTGACATGTAACTTGGCCCACAAACCCTAAAATGTTTATTATCTAGCCTTTTATAGAAAAAGTTTGCCAACTAGTACTTGTAGATACAACTCATTGTTAATCATGTGTTTGTTCTAACTGAACATAAATGGAACTTTAGAGAAAGTTTAATTAGTAAAAAGACTATTATCACTTCATCTAAGAATTTGTGTAGTTCATGAAACACAGTCAAATACAGATGCCTTCTAGTGGGGGCAGGATGAGCCTCTCCCTGCTCAGAAGTCAGGAAACGTACCTCCTTGATTTCCTCCTGGCAAATGCACTATTGAATTACAGAATGTTTTCATATTTTTGTGAGTTTTAAGATGTCATCTCTGTGTTCATTTAATACCTACCTTGGCTAAATCTTCTATGTAGAGATTATAGCCACTTTTATATTGAATTTTCTCTTGAGGACAAATTAACAGTTGTGCTCTTCATAGCCCAGAATTCAAACAATCAAAAAGAGTACTAAACTAAATAAAGAAAGGTGGACCCTGGAACTTGCCTAGTTTTTTCTCCTTTCATAGGAATAAATCATTTTTTAAGTATTTTTTAGTAAAGAGTCTAAAAGACTCTTTTGGAAACTTTTGTGTGCAGGACTAGACAAAATTCTATGTAAACAAAAGTACATCTATTAAAACTTTCTTGTCAAATCGCCATGAGATATTTTTCCTACCTGAAACTACCCAATTCATAATTTTTAATGATTGCAAATGCTAGCAGAGTGAAACAATTGGTTTTATTTACTAAATTTACCAGCAATTTCATTAAACTGTCCATTTGTTTAAATAAATTACTTTGGATCGTAAGAGCAAATCTGTGTTCTTTTCTCCTTTGCTTGCTCGGCTGTCACTTTTCATTTAGTTCCTCTAGATTCAAAGGCTCATTGTAAATGCATGAATAATGCAACTGTTTCTATGAAGGCACTTGGTTTTTTTAATTAAATTTATTTGCCTGAAGCAGATGATATGTTTTAAAAATATCAGTGGTAACAGCATTTCATTTTAGAATATCTGGTGCTTTAATTTTTCTTCTTTCATTAAGCCTCCTGAAGAAGCCAGAGGTTTTCTTCATGTAAGCTCAAACTAATTTCAAGTAATTATATAAATAAAGAATTTTAAACCTGTCTATCATGTCTTTCTATGAGCACTTGTTATGAAAAGTTAAAACTTAAAGTTTAAATATAGCATGTAATTACTATTTTCAACTTGATTCCAATTATTATAAAATCAGAGCATATCTACTCATTGTAATAAGAAATCAAAATAATATGAACTGATAATCTTCTTAATTCTTAATTGACACATATTTATAGGGCATGCATGAATTTTGATATATGCAAACAACATGTAAGGACCAAATCAGGATACTTAGAGTAGGTATCACCTTCAGCATTTGTCATTTCTTTGTGTTGGGAACATTTCAAATCTGAAACACACATTATAGTGTTAACTAGAGACGTTCTACTGTACAAAATTTATTCCCTCTGACCGTAAGTTTGTACCCATTATAGCCAACTTATCTTCCTTCTCCCCCCACTCTTCTCAGCCTCTGGTAACTCTCATTCTACATTCAACTTGTTGAACCTGTATCATATTTTAAAATCCTTAAGACTTTCAGTACTGAGGAACTTATCACAGTTTATTATTGGAGGTCCTATATTGACTTGATTTTCATTACTATTCGTGTAATTTTTTTTAACAAGTGAACAGTTTATTGAGAATTAAACAAAGGGGCTTGGCGCCTGTGGACCAACGGGCTAAGGCACCAGCCATGTACACCTGAGCTGGCAGGTTCAAATCCAGGCTGGGCTCGCCAAACAACAATGACGGCTGCAACCAAAACATGGCCGGGCGTTGTGGCGGGTGCCTATGGTCCCATCTACTTGGGAGGCAGAGGCAAGAGACTTGCTTGAGCCCAGGAATTGGAGGTTGCTGTGAGCTGTGATGCCACAGCACTCTCTCCAGGGTGACAGCTTGAGGCTCTGTCTCAAAAAAAAAAAGAAGAATTAAACAAAGATATGATGTGATACAGTATAAGTAAGACACTCAAGATAGGTATAATAGAATAATGAGAGACTTTTTTTTATTAAGTTTGTGTCAGGATTTGGCTGACTTATTTTCCCCCTTGTTTGCAGTTTTAAAGTTATTTAATATTTAATGTTACAAAACCATTTGA